>JASDQU010273157.1:0-15184 GCA_032191745.1 Picea mariana
GTCATTAACCATATAAATACTCATACAAATCCATGAAGTATTATCAATAGTTGTAACCTCATCTAAAGACAATGACAAAAACCTAGCACTTGCAATCTTCTCTTTCATATCATCCTTTTCTACTTGAGCTAGATATTTTTCCCATTCCCAACCACTCGTTAAAGACCAATGAAAAGATGGAAAGTTTGGCATTTGAAGAAAAGATATATATTTGATGTAATCTGGATAATCTGTCATAGGACGCCCTTTAGATAAGATGTGAAATAGAGTGCTTAATTGAATTGTCTTGAATAACAGATTTCTTTCCATCATCTTTTTGAATAAAGATGTGATGCTTCCTCCACCTGCCTCCAGTTTTTCCTTACTTATTAAATATTCATTATATTCATCAGCATATTTGACATGTCGACATTCCTCGAAAGATTTCCATCTGACAATAGATTTCTCCTCACCATCTACAATTTTCTTTTCATGCACCTTTCCTACATGCTTCTCAATTGTATCTAACTTCATCTTAAATGTCGTTGGCGTGCCAAGTTTCCAACTACATATATTGCATCTAACTTTTCGTTTCTCTTTCTCATTTTTTGGAGGTAATGGTTCAATAAATGGAAATTTTGAGACCCAATATGGTTGGAAGCCTCTCCCTATGTCCCATTGGCCTTTTTGTCTTTTCCATGAATTGGTTGTGTTCTTTTCCATTGAAATATTTTCGACATTTGTACTGCCAATTTTTGGTGAAAATGCATTTATCTCACTTTGATCACCAGAGGAACATATTTCCTTATCTATTATTTGGATATTAGATGCATTCTCACAAGATTTGACATCTCTTTCAGTGATAGGTTGCTCAAAAGAACTTGAAGAATGAAGAGAATGTGGATCCTTGGATTGAAGTCTTTGAAAGTATGATGATAGATCATTTTGTTTTGATCTTTTCTTCCCGCGATCGGTGTTTGACATCTCAATAAATATTCCACAATTGAAATTTCAAATTGATCTAGAAGCCAAAAGTTAAACCTGCAAGAGAAATGATATAAAATTAGTAAAATTCCTACCAAGTATATAACATCTGTATGTATTTATATTTATTATATTTTTTTATGAAATCAAATTCTCTAACTTATCCTTTATTGTATATAGTTTCTATGATTCAACATCTACCAATTAACAACATTAATTATCTCATGCTATTCTTCAGCTTGTAACCATTTTATATTTTCAGGATAGTTGTAGTATACTATCTATTGACTACAACCTTATAATGGTTCTCTATCCATTACTGACTATAATTTCCCTTTCAACAACCATAGAGATGAATTTATTGGCAATGTGGCAATCACCACACACACAAAGGATTTTGGAAATTCAAATAGTATTATAATAGTTCTAGCACATTTATTGATCAACCCAAAATCCATAGCTAGCCTCTCATTGTGACCACATAGTAGGTATTCCTCACCTGAAAAAATAAAAAGAGGTGTTTTCATAGCCTCACCTGAAGAACCTGAATACTTATAAATGATTCTAAGGTAAACAAGATAAAGCTAATAAGGTAGAAAATATGTCAAGGAAAAAAACAAAATATATAAAAAATAGTTCCAAGTTAACCTACATCATGAAAATGAGAATCTGAGTGTTTCTTCTTTCTTTTGATTTTAATAATTCACAATATATGAATAATACAGGGAACATTTTATATAGTCTAATTTTCCTTTGCCATGACACAGGGATTTGCAAGACTGTCTCTCCAATTTCTAAATGAGTGCATCTTGGGATAGTCCTAATGAAGGAGAAGTTTGGATTCAAGTTTACTACTAGAGTGAAACCCCTACAAGTTGCAAAATGGAATTATGATGATCTAACCAAATACTATATCAGTGGAAGGCAAGATAATAGCTTGATAATGTATTAATATAAACAAGATTAATTTGATTTTTAAGTCATGCCATTTGATTTGTACTTTCTGATCTGTTTGTATTGTGTTTCAATAAATATTCCTTGCATGAATATAAGAAAATATAAAACATGCTATTTGCTCACAGATTCTCTACTTCTACAAGTTTTCTTGCTAAATTTGTGGAACAAGAATTTTGGCATGAGATAACTTCTGGGAAAACTAAGTTTTTTGAATATGCCTATGATACTGATGTTGAGGGGAGTGTCTTTTCCAGATCAATGAATGATCCACTTGAAAATAGCAAGTGGAACTTAAAGGTTATATTTGACTAGATTTGAAATGAAGTTCAAGTTCCATAGGTCTGTTCTCTTGAAGGTTAGGATTGTGATAGCATGAACTAATTGTGATACTCACCCCTTCATTTCCAAATATTGGTGCAGGATATCTCAAGAATTAATAAATCAGTATTGCGACTACTTGAAACTCCAATTCTGGAAATGAACTTGTCTTCTTGATTCCTGTCTAGTCTTGTGGGAACTGCATTGTCTCTTTGCAACAATTATCTACTAATTTTACTGCTATTTGTATCTCACATAATTTTTATACTGGTTGCAGGGTGTAAGTGACCCAATTCTTTACATTGGAATACTTTTTACAGGTAGTATCTCTTTTTATACTATATTTAAGAAACATTGTTATATTAGTTGAGAGAAGCTAATTTTGAATTTAACTTACCATGTCGGCATTAACTATGACCACTATGGTGTATCTAAGACATGGTACGGTGTTCCTAGTCATGTTTCTTATGATTTAAAAAATGTAGTCCGAGAGCATGTCTATAATGGGGAAATACTTATACAAGGAAAAACAACAATTCCCCCCCTAGAGAGATTCTCTAAACTTGAAGTTCCTGTTTATAAAGTTGTGCAAGATCCCGGGGAATTCATAATCACATTTCCTCAAGTATACCATGCAAGCTTTACCATGGTAAAAATATTGATATTTATGTATTTATTACCATTCTTTGTTTGATCTTTAGCTGTATATGATTTTCTTGTCAACATTTTCATTTCTATGGCCAAGAATAATGGGGCCTTGCTTGCTACAATAGATTGTTTCCTCAAATATACATACTAATAAATCTAAAGGTTTTTTTAAGGTTTTAATTGTGGTGAGGAAGTAAACTTTACATTGGCCGATTGGTTTCCATTTGGGGCAGCCACTTGTAAACGATATGAAAATATAAACAACCAATGGATTTTGACTCATGAACAAATTCTATGCAAAGAAGCAATGATTCTCACTAGTAATAGATCAAATTCTGGAAAGATAACTGAATGGTATGTGAAGGTTCCATTTTTTCACCTTATAAGACTCTAACATCATTATTGTTGGTTTCTAAAGAAGAAAAAAAAAGATATATTTTACTGCCCAGGTTACAATAGAAATGTTCTATGTAGTTTTTGCAATCATTGGGGCTATATGACATTTGGTATATGCCAATCCAGTATTCATTTTGTGTGTCTGAATCATGGTATGGATTAAATCTATTTTATTTCTTTTGATCTTTCCTACAGTGTTTCAGAGTATGTAGAAAATGATAAAATCCATGGTGGTGAAGTCAACCCCATTTTCGCTAACTTGAAACAAGTGGATTTGGTTTAATGGAAAGCATGAAATAATGTCCAACTATTTGTTACAAGGCTGTTTCATATGGGGTCATCATGTGCACCCACAATTCCTTTAATGACAAATATGGATTAAAGTTGGCTACAAATACTCAATACCTCAGCTATTTAGCAATTTATCCTTATTACATTTCTCATTTTGACTTGATATTTTTCTGACTTGTAGCAATGAAGTGCGAATGTGGTGGAATGCAAACCATCTATGTAAGAGAAGATATTTCTAAGATGGAAGCAATAGATCAGACATTTGAACAAGAGAAAGGAGTTCTGGATGAATGTTTAAAAGAGTTACCCATTTTTCTTGACATAAGTTTTGAGTTTCCAAATACTCCTTTTAATGTTTTTCAATGGTTGGTTCATGGTGTGGCATCTTGTTGAAATCAACAGAGCTAAATTTTTTTACTACAACTATGCATTACAACACTTACAATATCTTCGCAAGCCCATGGCTCAGTCATAACTAATTATTCACAACATAATAAATCCATTTTAGGCACATGTAAAGACTCCTTTCAATATTTATTAAGCATGCTCACCAAAATAATTAAAACATATCATTTCATATCCTACATAGAATTTCCTCTTATTTATTTACAAAAAATATAATCAACCATATAATGGGAGGTACATACATCAATAACAGTCACATAAACAATCTTTTATCCTGTAATGACAATGTAGGCCTTATGGACACCCTTGATTTCCAAGTTCCAACATAATCAAAACTCTTTGATTCAACAACTACTTAAAGAAACCTTCATATGACATCTTCCAAACATAAACAATTACAATAACAACAATGAAATTGGCTCCAACAATAATTACAGTAACTACAATAACAGCAGTGTAATACAGGCCCTACATGTGGCAGAGCTTGTGTTTGATCTTATACTCCAAACAAAGTATTATTTGTCCCATTATAGGACCTAGTACCTCTTTGTGACTAAAGATTTCGTTTCAAAATTAGAGTTTAATATAGCATGGTACTATGCTCCAATAAAATGGCTTTCAATCTACATTCATACCACTGCTTTCTGAAATCAGAGAGGTAGCTCGTGATTATTCTAGTTTGGCAGAAAATGGGTCTAGTAGTGACCCTGGTACTTATGAAGACGGACATGAAAGATTGTGGGTTACATATGATTATACATTCAAGTTTCAACAGCCTTAATTCACAATTAGAGATTGAACAAAATAGGGACATATCTGATAGGTTGCATTTGGCGACCCTTCTTTATTCGATTTTGGTGATGGATAGGACAAGACCATTAAATAAAATTTGGAGACAATGATTGTATTTCCAGATACAAAGTATTTCCTAAAGAAAATAAAGTAAGTCTTGAAACTCTTGACTGGAAGCTTGAGTACAATGATATAAAATCATGTACAAACTATTTTGAGGGCCCTCCCATCCATCATGCCTATGATCATTGGAATGAAAGGCCTTTCTCTTGTCAACAATGCATTTCTAGAAGACAACATTATTAGTCATCTCACTAAAGAGGACTTGTCCTCAAGTTTTCTGTAAGTAAACAGGTCTCATAAAATAACAGCTTCCATGGCCAAGCTAGACGCCAAATTTGTGTATGAGACCCCCTTGTTTGTAGGACAAGGGACCCCCACTGCGCAACAATTTGACTGCTAGAGTCTATAGAGGTTGGGGATAAATGACATGTGGAGGCACTATGGAAAGATAATTTTTGTGTTGATCCATAGATGGATGGTTGATATTTTAACAAGAACACTTGAAGACATGCATGGAAACATAAAAGCAACATACAAGAAGGGATTCTATGTAATATGTTTTTGATATTATACTCCAAAGAAAGTATTAGTTGGCACACACTAGGACCTGGTACCTCTTGGTGACCAAATTTTTTGTTTCATAATCAAAGTTCAATATACCATCGTACTCTGCTCCGGAAAATGGATCTCAATATACATTCATACCACTATTTTCTGAAATAAGAGAGGCATTTTTTATAGAGCTCGTGAGATTGCTGGAGATTCTTAAGGGATTGATTTTAAAATCATTGGATATTCTAAAGGGATTGACTATTGTCCAACAAGTAATGACAATGTAAGATCCTAATGAAATGTTAATGTTTTATGCACTTGACAAATTTTATGTGGCATAATTTCCTTCAACAATGTCAAGATTCAAGAAAGAGAGAAAATATTAAAAAGACGACCAATTCATTTATTGACACTTTCTTCAAAAAAGTTGCACATAGATGAAGGTCTATTTTAGGCACTTGCTTGGAAGAAAAATACAGACTCCTCCAGACAACCTGTGAAAATAACATTGCACTTTTGAAGAGCAATCAATTGAACCAACCCCTTAAGATATGTTGTGGATAGAGAGGCCACAAGTTAGAGGTTCAAATCTGGTCAAGTCCATTGGGAGTCGGAAACCACTATTGTAGCTAGCATAGATAGCCTAAACTTATCCTTGTTATCAATGCTATACATTCTATGCTCTTACAATAAGGACTTCAGTTGGATAGACACCCATTTGTCATTACTTTTGATGTGGAAGCCTTTTACTTCATCATCCTTCAAAAATAGTGTAATGCTAGTTCCATCTACATGTGGGTTGAGGCCTATAATAGTTTTTGAACTTCTCAAATCCTACTCAAAATAGTCAAGCTTGAGGTATAATTTATCACCAGTTAAACTTTACAAACTTACAACAAAAATTATTTTAATTTTTGTATTGTGTGCATCCAATATCCCTCAAAAGATAGATGGAAAAAAGTAATTACAAGAATGATTCACTACTCTGGTATCATTGCATATATTACTACAACATTCAATGAAAATATGGGGAAGATGCTTTGAGGGTTAGAATATGATAAAACTATGAAGCACATGGTGGATGCCATGGAAAATGCCATAAGGGATGGAGCCAATGTAGGGCTGGAGCATATGCTTTCCAAGTTCCAACATATCACAAAATATTCGATTCAACAACTAGTTAAAGACACCTTCAAATAACATCTTCCTAACATAAAAATTATAGTACCAACAATGACATTCGCTCCAACAAAAATTATAGTAACTATAGTAATTGTGTTCGAGGAAGGCTTGGGGATCTTGATTGTAATTTATTTTGGACCCGTGGGAAAAGGTGGTTGGAAAAGGTGGCATTGATTCCCTGTAATGGTTGGTTAGTTGGTTGTTTTTTTTTATGCCTTGACTTTATATGCATGTTACTAGAGACTCTTGGAGCTAAGACATAACCATTGTCCACTGCTAGTCAATAACTTGGTGCAAAGCCTACATAAGCAAGGATAGAGATAAAGATAAGGACAAAGATAATCTTGGAATTATCCTCCTTATGTAATGAATGATTGATTTTACATATGAATGAACCAAACTATTATGTTTTGTGTTCTTTATTGAAATAAGGAAGGAGAAGGGGAAATTCTATCAACTTAATGTAGTTAGAGAAAGGATCACCCAAGGGAACCCCAATCATTAAGCATAATCGTAAAAAGACTCAAGTTGATATTAGGAGTAACACAATAAGGACATTTGTTGGTAAGGACACCACCCTCACCAGGGTTTGTGTAGGGGAGACACAGATCATGACATATCTGCAATTTCTTGACATGACTATTGTCAAAAGTATGGATAAAATGGATAGAATATATAAGCCACCCAACCATCAACTACCAAAGAAGGATTGCATTGACATCAAGTGCCTATTTTCCTTTAGGTGTCCCTAACTCTCATGTAGTTATTCTAATTTTTACACAAATTTCATATCATTTGATCAAACTCCTCAATTCTTCCTTCTTAGTTGTTTGTTAAATGAGCTTTCACCATATCTTGTTTAATGCCTCCAATTGGCAATTATGTTTGTAATATTGCACATTAGTGTTTCTAGACCTATATCCTTTCCTCTTCCATCATATCCTTCATTATTTTACCTGTTGCACCTTGAGGGAGAACTACTTTGATGATATCACCTTCTTCTTTGGCTTCTTGGTCGTCTCTCTTCTTTTATTCAACAACACCATTGAAGTTACTTTTCTTGTCTACTTCCCATTATTTTTTTTCTCATTCAATGTCTTTCTTGGCCTTTATTTGTGCTTTGTCCCTTGTGTTTCTTTCCTGTGTCTTTTAGTTGCTTCATCGACCTTCATTTTCACTTTTTCTTCTTTTTTGAGGTTTTTATTTGTTTTGGATTCTACTTTTTGTTTGGATTTTTTCTTTCTTTCAACTTTTTCATTTTGTTTATATATTTTTTCTTTCTTTGAACTTCTCCTCTGTTAACACTCACCTTATTAGCCTATTTTTTTTTATACATGCACTCATTTTTAGATGTGTCTATAGTCTATCTCTTTTTCTTGGTACCCCCATTCTTCTATCTTTGAGCCCATTGTTCATTTTTCCTATTTTCCTCCTTTGCTTTATGTAGTACACGATCATGCACTTTAATGGATATAGTTATTGTTTCTTGAGTGTGTTGAGGGACTCAATGTCAACCCAATCCTTCTTTGGTATTTGATGGTTGGGTGGCTTATATATTCTATCCATTTTATCCATACTTTTGACAATAGTCATGTCAAGAAATTGCATATATGTCATTATCTGTGTGTCCCCTACCCAAACCTTGGTGAGGGTGGTGTCCTTACAAACAAATGCCCTTATTGTGTTGCTACTAATATAAACTTGATTCTTTTTATGATTATGATCAATGATTGGGTTTCCCTTGGGTGATCCTTCATCTAACTACATTAAGTTGATAGAATTTCCCCTTCCCCTTATTTATCCATTGCTACCATATATTTGGGTTGTTGTCTCTTAGGGATGATTTTGTTCATAGGAGAGTATTTGAAAAGTAATGGCCATGAAAAAAGACCTAGAGAAACCAAGAAAACAAACATTCAAACAACATCCATAAACAAGTCAAGAAAGCACAAGATTTACCATCATGCCACCTGAGGCTCACAAGGAATCCTTTGATTTTTTTCTAAAGAATAAAGTAAGGGAGTAAATCACCAATCAAAGAACAAGAATGACAAGAATACAATAAATCAAAAGAGAAAACCCCATAACAGAAATAGTAAGGCCTTTACAAACCTTACTAATTAGGATGCTATGGAATGTGCAACAAAATATTTGAGCATGCGTGATTGACCACCATTTCTACAGTTCGAGGGACCTGAAAGAAAGTTGAACTAGTATGGTTTAGGGTCCAGGGAGGATGATACAAATTAGAATAGAGAATGGGTGGAATCATTTTGATTGGACTATGCAAACCTTATTGCTATGAATGGAAAGATCTTGTTCATGAACATGATGAATGATCTAAAATATCAAATCGTAATCCACACCTCCTTCTAAGGGGACATTGCTCAGTTAAGTTAAGGTTGTACTGGCATTTATGGGAAATTTCCCTTGAGGATGACTCATCAACGCTACTTCAAATAGTGTGCCATGATTCCCTTCCATCATTATTTATCTTGTACTAAATTTTTGGCCTCTCTTAAACATATCTGCAACAATAGGAGGGGAGGAAAGAAGTTGGCTAGGTGTGTGAGTTGTAATAGACCTTTTGGAATAAAATATTTGTGGATATGCATTGTTGGATTGTGTGAAAAGAAAAGGAATAAATCATTGAGGATATGCATTGTTGGAATGTATGTAAGGAGAAGGAATAGGCTTCTCTTCATTGAGATATGTTAGTTAATCTACATATTTACTATGCATGTGTCATTTATAAAGGGAAAAAATCTATGCAAACCAACATGTTGAGATCATGGAGTAATTGCATATGTTGGTGTACATACAATGAAGAGTGGAAATTCTATATTATATCTATTTTGTTTATTATTACTATGCTATGAAATTTCTTGGATTTGAAAGGAGTGTAGCTTTGCTCAGATTGACCATTAACCTATTGGGATAAGTTTTGGATAAGTTGTATATCTATTGTAGAATGGTGGAACCTATAAAGTTTAAACTTCTTATGGAGGACCATGATATTACTTTGCAACAATTTGAAATAAGAGAAAGCTAAAGAAATTGGTGAATAGGATTGAATAAGAGACAAAACTACATTGACACATAAATTAGTAAAAAGACATTCACTAACTCATATGTTTAGCAAATAGATTCCAATTAAATCAGTAAGCACCTCTCTAAACAGGTGGGCCAAGGATACACCACTTGCTTGATGGAAATGTAGATAATCAGATATGCGAGTTTTCCATTTTGGTCGAGCCTCAACGTCGAGCGAGGTCCTCCTCTCTTGGAAGGATAACAAAATATGGTGCCTGGGATGAACCTGGGAGTAACCCAACCCCCTTTTGTTTGTTCTATCAAATCCCAAAGGGGAAATAAGCATGGAGTAGTAGCACAAAGAACGTCAAAGATATGAACATTGAAAGGTAAAACCATAAACCATGAACCTTCATTCCGTCAAGGCCCAAAGGGGAAATAAGCATCGAGCAGTAGCATTGTAGAACGAAGAAGGTCGAAGATATGAACATTGAAAGGTAAAACCATAAGCTAGGAACCTCTGTTCCATCAAGGCCCAAAGGGAAAATTCAACAACCACGAAGATGTAAACTGGGGAATGCATATATGGGTAGATCCCATATAATTTATACCAGGTGGGAGGGCCAAAATGCTCTTAGAAATATCCTTATTCTTTGGAAATTGGGAAAAGGGAATATTGTAGCTACCCAGTTCCCATACCACAAAATCAGGGTGAATTAAACCATAAAACCTTATTTTACCAAACGGAAGGGCGAAGATGCTATTAGAAATTTCCATACTTCTAGAAATTTGGCTAATGGAAGCTTGTCCCTCCAAATTTTAGGGGCTAAATATAATTTTTTTTCCTATATCCCTCCTAAAAATATGGGCTAACTCTGTACACAATTTTTCCCCTAAAATGCTTTACAGGCTAATGACATAAGTTTGAAAAAATCACTCTAATACAAAAAATTCGCCCAATAAAAAATTGGAGGCCCCTTAATTTCGCCCATGAGTGAAATTTCGCCCCTAAAATCATATATGATAGGGAGTGAATGTGTGTTCACAATGTGTGCATTCCTTCACATGCACTCACACATAGACATATATACCTTCAACCTTCATGTGTGTTGGCCCTTGGATATGGAAGAAAGTGAAGATTAAGGAAGAAAAGGAAAAACGTGAACTGTGCGGAAGACACAGTGATTGTTACTGGGTCGAAGTGAGTAAAAGAGAAGAAAAGATGGAATGAAGTAAGAGAAATCAAGACGTTGGATGAGGAGATAGAGGATGATAGATCAGCAAGGAAGACAGATCATGGAAAACTCAACAAGCGGAAAAAGCCAACATTTGGATGCTTTGGAGCACCGTGCGAGAAGGAAGGAAAGACAGGCTAACGAAGCCCTGAAAACGTGGGTCAAGTTGACCTAGGGTTTTAAACAACTAGGGTTTTGGTATATAGGGTTTTGAAACCTAGGTTTCGGCCTAAGGCTATCGATGAGTGATTGTAATGTATAAATAAGAGCCTAGATGAGGGAAGATGATTGGTCCCAGTTTTTGTTATTGGTGTGAGTGATTATTGTTGTGAGAGAGAAGTGTTAAGTGTAAGAGCCTTCTTGTATTGTAAGATCTTCATTTGGGTGTGGAGATCAGTCCTACAGCTGGGTGTGCAGGAAGGGGAGAGACATAGAGGAGAAGAGAGAACATCTACTATCTAAGAGCGCAGACAAGAACTATATGCTTCATCTTAATATATTACAAAGCACAGTTTTGTGGACGTAGCCCTAGGGAGAGGGTGAACCACGCATATATTGTGTTGTGTGTGATTGATACTGTGTTCTCTATCATTTGATATGTTGTTATTGCATTACTATGTTAGATCTGATAGATAGTTGTGTGGAGTAGATCTGAACTGGTAAGTGACATATAAATGTTATATTGTTCTTGTATTAGATCCACTTGGTATTCCCTTTGGTTGTAGACATCTCTATCCTGCAACCCCCCCATAGTTGCTTCGGGTGAGACTGCATCTACCACGCAGGTGTTTTCGAAAGGGCCAGTAGTTAGGTCTTGTTGGTGCACTCTTGGATTTGAACCCTGGGTCTACCCCTGTGCCAACAAATGGTTTTGTTGTCGGGACAGGAATCTTCTTGAGGGAATGTCAAGGTGGTTTCCATAAAAGACAAAGATTCAGAAGTGGATAGAAGATCAAGAAAAGGACTTCGCTAAATCCTAGAACAAGAACCCTAATCTTAGTATGGAGGATTGGCTGGAAAGATATATCTTTACTGATATACACGAGATTTTATTTGGAGGAATCCATAGGGAGTTATACAAGTGGCTAGCTAGGTTAGCAGATACACAATTTGAGATCAGATCTAGGCCAACTATGGTTTGGACATTGTAGTTGATTAAGAAGGTGAAGAGAGATGATAACGCCATGTCAAGAGCAGTAGATCACTGGTTTGATAGTACCATTGGAGGCTATATCACTGAGTTTTTTGTTGACAGAGTAGAATCGTATAGCCAAGAAGAGAGATATTGATTTAAGGGACCTAGAGGAAAATTTTTACATTTTCTGAAGCTGAAGATCAAGATGCTATTGCATGAGAAGAACATCTTGAAGATACAATAGTCTGTTGGATTGACGAGGTAATGTTCAATAACTCAGACAACGAAAATGACACAGAGGCTGGACATACGCGTAGTGGGAGATTGTTTAGAGAAGTTCCTCTTGCGAACCTATTTAAGAAGGATTGTGGGGACGAGGGTCTCTACAGTGAAGAAGAGGAAGATCTAACAGATGAAGAGAATTCAGAATCTGCTAGGACAGAGGGACCTCACCGAGAAGAGACATAAATTTCAGGAACTGCATCAACTATCGAAGTAAGTACAATTAATCCTATTGTTTTTTCAACAACATTAAGTAATCAGAGTAATCAGAGTCACAAGAGCACTCATAGAACTGTTACTAGTAGTCCACCATATACTCAATCATAAAACCTAGAGAGATCTATGGAATATGAGATGAGGTTACCCACCTTCAGAGGAGATGGATCTGAAGATCTTGATCAACACTAGTTTCTATGTGAAACCGTATGGAGTATTAAGAAGTACATCACCGACCAAGCTGTCAAATGAGCTTAGTTTAGTACTACCCTAAGAGACCACGCATTGAGTTGGTACATGAAGTTTGTTAAGGGAATTTCCCAGCCTAAACTATTGAATGAGATCAAGAACACACTGATTGTCGAATTCAAGAAACCCAAGTCGGAGTCACAGTGCATTATAGAACCGAAAGAAATCAAGAAGAGAATAGTTGAACCTATATGGGAGTTTGATCAGAGGTTTAAAACCTTGACGCACTAGTACATATGAGCAAATTTGCAACGATTTTTCGTTGATATTGCCACACTTATCTGTCGCAATATCCATGAAAGCCAAGATTTTTTTTCGTCGAAATAATTCTATCGCTATATCCACAATCCAAGTGTGCGTGGAAACATCGACGAAATTATCTCTCCATGTGTCACCACCTTCAATATTGGTTAACCCTATGCAGCGTCGCAATTACAACGAACTATCGTCGCAATAACAATGAAGAAATGTGGCAATTATGACGAAACTTCGTCGCAATTGGGATGAAAAGTTATGCCAAGCCAATAACTTACGACACAACTGTTGAACATGCAACGAAAGTCCGTCACAACTTGCGACAAAAATACGTGGTAATATCGACGAGCGCAATATATCAAAAACAAATTTATGACACACATGCTATATATGTGACGAATATTTGTGGCAAATTGTGACGAAGTTTGTCGCTATAGCGACAGTTGTGGTAAAATAGTAAAATATTTCCGACGAACTTGCGTCGATATTGCAACAATGACTTTAGGTTTAAATTTTTTTTTACATGAAATATGGTATACCATATTGTATGCCATATTACAATGTAATATGGTAATGCCATATTACATTGTAATATGGCATTACTATTACATTGTAATATTGTAATATTGTAATATATTATAATATATATATCCCCTACAAATAATCAAGACACTAATCAACCAAATATTGTAAGAATTTGTTATCATGAAGTTGGATTAGAAGTAAGGATAACAATATGACAATATACACAAAGAATAATTTGGAATATTACTTTCAAGAAAACACATGGATTGCATGAGTGAGTCATTATGCAATTTATATTACACAATACTATGACAACACTTATAAGATTTATAGTTGATATCTTAAGACCATTTCTCGAACTTGTTTATTGTAGCCTCCTTGGAGTAACAACACAAAATTCGAAGGAGAAAGTACAGTTATAGCATAGTGTTGCACCAAAGTTACAACATAGTTATAGTGAGTTGCAGTAGAGTTACACAAAGTGTTGCAGCAGAGTTATAGCAAGTTGCATTAGAGTAATAGTGAGTAACAACAAGTGGAGTAACAACACAAAATTAGAAGGAGAAAGTACAGTTACAACATAGTGTTGCAACAGAGTTACAACATAGTTATAGTGAGTTGCAGCAGAGTTATAGAAAGTGTTGCAACAGAGTAATTTAATTGAACCAAGGTAATTCATGGGGCTAGAAAATTATTTAGGAATGAAGCGTCTCTTCAATGCACATTAGAAAAAACAATTATAACCTTTCAATTCATTGCAATTGAAAACCAAGTAACTAAAGCTTTGTCTTGAAAGAATTGTAATGCATCAATATTAAATCTAATGAAACTTGAAATTTCATTTGAAATCAAAGCAAATTTCACATGATGCACAATGGTGGAACCTTTGATACAATGAAGGAGTTGGATAACATAACACTTGAAAATTTTGTTGGTGCAATCATAATATACCCAAATAAGATAAGGAATTATACATCATAGTTTAGGCATTGAAGTACTACATGAATTATTTGTTGGGAAAACAAAAAAAAATTAACTCAAATTATAATCTTTTATAATCCTTGTCAATTGATCCAAGTCACAACAAAGCCCAGACTTCATGTGAATGGTATCTTGCAACATTTTGATTTGGTAATCAAGTATGATAAATATATATAAAACCACATGGTCAATTTCCTTTAAGACCTTTGATGTTTTTATTTGACCATATCTCTAAAGTTAAACTCTTATGTACTTGAATAATATAAGGGATTACCTACATCTAGCTCAAATTTTGGCAAATGGTTAAAACCTTACAAAACTTGTATATATATGCAAGTCTCGAGTATTTGAGATGATTGTAGGCTTGAATGAGGATTAAGTATAAATTTCATAATTTTGTTGTTAAGAAAGGAGAGCCAAGAATAAGCTCATGTGGTAAGCTTGAAGCTGTAAAGTTGATATACATTTTAGAGTAAACTAGACTAAATAATATGGCAGTTTTTATACCATGTTGAAACATGAAAACAAGATGTAATTATATTCTTCACTCATGTAAAGTTTCATTTTGGAATATCTACATTTATCATGTGTAGTAGATATAATAAATTCTCAATAAAATTTTAATCCACACTCTAGATGATAATGGATATAAGTTGAAGAGAATTCTATCCTTTATTTACAATTGCATGGGTATCCCAAGCATATA
>JASDQU010273158.1:4589-15025 GCA_032191745.1 Picea mariana
AAGCACAAGCACATCTCAAACAACATCATTCCACCGTTAAGGAAAGCTAGCACATGTTAGCTTTCCCTACTGCATAAGCACAAGTTCATCTCGAACAACATCATTCTACCATCGGGGAAATCTAGCGCGTGCTAGCTTTCCCTCTTACACAAGCACAAACGCATCTCGAACAACATCATTCTAGTTTTGGGGAAAGCTAGCGCATGCTAGCTTTCCCTCTTGCACAAGCACAAGCACATCTCGAATATCATCCTACCATGGGGGAAAGTTAGCATGTCTCTTCCACAAGCATATACACATCTCAAACAAGATCACTCCACTGTGGGGGAAAGCTAGCTAGATTTCTCTCTTGCACAAGCACAAGCGCATCTCAAACAACATCATTCCTCCGTGGGGTAAAACTAGTGCATGCTAACTTTCAGTCTTGTAGAAGCACAAGCACATCTTGAATAACATCATTCCACTGTGGGGAAAACCTACCCTGTGCTAGGTTTCCCTCTTTCACAAACACAAGCACCTCTCCAACAACATCATTCTAGCATGGAGGAATGCTTGCACATGCTAAACTTCCCTCTTGCAAAAGAACAATCAAATCTCAAATAACATCAGTCCACCGTTAAGGAAAGCTAGCGTGTGTTAGTTTTCCCTCTTGCATAAAGACAATTATATATCGAACAACATCATTTCACAATGGGGGAAAGCTAGCATGTGCTATCTTTCCCTCTTACACAAGCACAAGCACATTTTGAACAACACCATTCCAATGTTGGCGAAAGCTAGTGCATGCTAGTTTTCCCTCTTGCACAAGCACAAGCGCATATCGAACATCATCCTACCATGGGGGAAAGCTAGCACATGCTAGATTTCCCTCTTACACAAGTATATACACATCTCAAACAAGATCATCCACTATGGGGGAAAGCTAGTGTGTGCTAGCTTTCTCTATTGCACAAACACAAGCGCATCTTGAATAAAATCATTCCTACATGGGGTAAAACTAGTGCATGCTAACTTTTAGTCTTGCAGAGGCACAAGCACATCTTGAATAACATCATTCCATTGTGGGGAAAATCTAGAGTGTGTTAGCTTTCCCTCTTTCATAAACACAATATCATCTTGAACAACATCATTCCAGCATGGAGTAAAGCTTGAACATGCGATACTTCCCTCTTACACAAGCAAAACACATCTCAAACAACATCATTCCACCATTAAAGAAAGCTAGCTCTTGTTTGCTTTCCCTCTTGCATAAGCACAAGTGCATCTCGAATAACATCATTCCATTGTGGGGAAAAGCTACCTTGTGCTAGCTTTCCCTCTTTTACAAACACAAGCGCATCTCCAACAACATCATTCTAGCATGGAGGAATGCTTGCACATGCTAAACTTCCCTCTTGCACAAGCACAATCAAATCTCAAACAACATCAATCCACCATTAAGGAAAGCTAGCGTTTGTTAGTTTTCCCTCTTGCATAAGCACAACTACATATCGAACAACATCATTCCACAATGGGGGAAAGCTAGTGGGTGCTATCTTTCCCTCTAACACAAGCACAAGCGCGTTTTAAACAACATCATTCCAGTGTTGGGGAAAGTTAGCGCATGCCAGCTTTCCCTCTTGCACAAGCAAAAGTGCATCTCAAACATGATCTTAACATGGGGGAAAGCTAGCATGTCTCTTACACAAGCATATACACATCTCAAACAAGATCATTCCACTATGGAGAAAGGCTAGCGTGTGCTAGCTTTCTCTCTTGCACAAGCACAAGCACATCTCGAACAACATCATTCTTCTGTGGGGTAAAACTAGTGCATGCTAACTTTCAGTCCTGCAGAAGCACAAGCACATCTTGAATAAAATCATTCCATTGTGGGGAAAAGCTAGCCTATGCTAGCTTTCCCTCTTTCACAAACACAAGCACATCTCGAACAACATCATTCTAGCATGGAGGAAAGCTTGCACATGCTAAACTTCCCTTTTGCACAAGCACAAGCACATCTCAAACAACATCATTCCACTATTAAGGAAAGCTAGCGTGTGTTAGTTTTCCCTCTTGCATAAGCACAAGTGCATATCGAACAACATCATTCCACAATGGGGGAAATCTAGTGGGTGCTATCTTTCCCTCTTACACAAGCACAAGCGCATTTTAAACAACATCATTCCAGTGTTGGGGAAAGCTAGCGCATGCTATCTTTCCCTCTTGCACAAGAACAAGCGCATCTCAAACATTATCTTACCGTGGGGGAAAGCTAGCATGTCTCTTACACAAGCATATACACATCTCAAACAAGATCATTACACTGTGGAGGAAGGCTAGCATGTGCTAGCTTTCTCTCTTGTAGAAGCACAAGAACATCTCGAACAACATCATTCCTCTGTGGGGTAAAACTAGTGCATGCTAACTTTAAGTCCTGTAGAAGCACAAGCACATCTTGAATAAAATCATTCCATTGTGGGGAAAATCTAGCCTATGCTAGCTTTCCCTCTTTCACAAACACAAGCACATCTCGAACAACATCATTCTAACATGGAGGAAAGCTTGCACATGCTAAACTTCCCTTTTGCACAAGCACAAACACATCTCAAACAACATCATTCCACTATTAAGGAAAGTTAGCGCATGTTAGATTTCCCTCTTGCATAAGCACAAGTTCATCTCGAACAACATCATTCTACCATGGGGGAAATCTAGCACATGCTAGCTTTCCCTCTTACACAAGCACAAGCACATCTCGAACAACATCATTTCAGTTTTTGGGAAAGCTAGCGCATGCTAGCTTTCCCTCTTGCACAAGCACAAGCGCATCTTGAACATCATCCTACCATGGGGGGAAGCTAGGATGTCTCTTACACAAGCATATACACATCTCAAACAAGAACATTCCACTATGGGGGAAAGCTAGAGTGTGCTAGATTTCTCTCTTCCACAAGCACAAGCGCATCTCAAACAACATCGTTCCTCCGTGGGGTAAAACTAGTGCATGCTAAGTTTCAGTCTTGCAGAAGCACAAGCACACCTTGAATAACATCATTCCATTGTGGGGAAAAGCTACCCTATGCTAGCTTTCCCTCTTTCACAAACACAAACACATCTCCAACAACATCATTCTAGCATGGAGGAAAACTTGCACATGCTAAACTTCCCTCTTGCACAAGAACAATCAAATCTCAAACAAAATCTGTCCACCGTTAAGGAAGGCTAGCGCATGTTAGTTTTCCCTCTTGCATAAGCACAAGTGCATATCGAACAACATCATTCCACAATGGGGGAAAGATAGCACATGCTATTTTTTCCTCTTACACAAGCACAAGCGCATTTTGAACAACATCATTCGAGTGTTGGGGAAAGCTAGCGCATGCTAGATTTCCCTCTTGCACAAGCACAAGTGCATCTCAAACATCATCCTACCATGNAAGCTAGCATGTGCTAGCTTTCTCTCTTGCACAAGCACAAGCGCATCTCGAACAACATCATTCCTCCGTGGGGTAAAACTAGTGCATGCTAACTTTCAGTCTTGCAGAAGCACAAGCATGTCTTGAATAACATCATTCCATTGTGGGGAAAAGCTAGAGTGTGTTAGCTTTCCCTCGTTCACAAACACAAGCACATCTCGAACAACATCATTCTAGCGTGGAGGAAAGCTTGCACATTCTAAACTTCCCTTTTGCATAAGAACAAGCACATCTCAAACAACATCATTCCACCATTAAAGAAAGCTAGCGCATGTTACCTTTCCCTCTTGCATAAGCACAAGTTCATCTCGAACAACATCATTCTACCTTGGGGGAAATCTAGCGCATGCTAGCTTTCCCTCTTACACAAGCACAAGTGCATCTCGAACATCACCATTCCAGTGTTGGTGAAAGCTAGCGCATGCTAGCTTTCCCTCTTGCATAAGCACAAGCGCATCTCGAACATCATCCTACCATGGGGGAAAGCTATCACGTGCTAGCTTTCCCTCTTACACAAGTATATACACATCTCGAACAAGATCATTCCACTTGGGGGAAAGCTAATGTGTGCTAGCTTTCTCTCTTGCACAAGCACAAGCACATCTCAAACAACATCATTCCTCCATGGGGTAAAAATAGTGCATGCTAACTTTCAGTCTTGTAGAGGCACAAGCACATCTTGTATAACATCATTCCATTGTGGGGAAAATCTAGCGTATTTTAGCTTTCCCTCTTTCAAAAACACAAGAACATCTCGAACAACATCATTCTAGAATGGAGTAAAGGTTGAACATGCGATACTTCCCTCTTGCACAAGAACAAACACATCTCAAACAACATCATTCCACCGTTAAGGAAAGCTAACGCATGTTAGCTTTCTCTCTTGCATAAGCACAAGTGCATCTCGAATAACATCATTCCATTGTGGGGAAAAACTACCCTATGCTAGCTTTCCCTCTTTCACAAACACAAGCAGATCTCCAACAACATCATTCTAGCATGGAGGAATGCTTGCACATGCTAAACTACCCTCTTGCAAAAGCATAATCAAATCTCAAACAACATCAGTCCACCATTAAGGAAAGCTAGTGCGTGTTAGTTTTCCCTCTTACATAAGCACAAGTGCATATCGAACAACATCATTCCACAATGGGGGAAATCTAGCACGTGCTATCTTTCCCTCTTACACAAGCACAAGCGCATTTTGAACAACATCATTCCAGTGTTGGGGAAAGCTAGCACATGCTAGCTTTCCCTCTTGCACAAGAACAAGTGCATCTTGAACATCATCCTACCATGGGGGAAAGATAGCATGTCTCTTACACAAGCATATACACATCTCGAACAAGATCATTCCAATGTGGGGGAAAGATAGTGTGTGCTAGCTTTCTCTCTTGCACAAGCACAAGCTCATCTCGAACAACATCATTCCTCCGTGGGGTAAAACTAGTGCATGCTAACTTTCAGTATTGTAGAAGCACAAGCACGTCTTGAATAGCATCATTCCATTGTGTGGAAAAGCTAGCGTGTGCCATGTTTCCCTCTTTCACAAACACAAGCACATCTCGAACAACATCATTCTAGCATGGAGGAAAGCTTGCACATGCTAAGCTTCCCTCTTGCACAAGCACAAGCACATCTCAAACAACATCATTCCACCGTTAAGGAAATCTAGCGCGTGTTAGCTTTCCCTCTTGCATAAGAAGAAGTGCATCTTGGACAACATCATTCCACCATGGGGGAAATCTAGAGCGTGTTAGCTTTCCCTCTTACACAAGCATGAGTGCATCTCAAACAACACCATTCCAGTGTTGGGGAAAGATAGCACATTCTAGTTTTCCCTCTTGCACAAGCACAAGCACATTTCGAACAACATCATTCCAGTGTTGGGGAAATCTAGTGGATGCTAGCTTTCCCTCTTGCACAAGCACAAGCACATCTCAAACATCATCCTACCATCGGGGAAAGCTAGCATGTGCTAACTTTCCCTCTTACACAAGCTTATACACATCTCGAACAAGATCATTCCACTATGGGGGAAAGCTAGCATGTGCTATCTTTCTCTCTTGCACAAGCGCATCTCTAACAGGAAATTATTTTCTAGATTGTCTAACCCAGCATTATTAGGAGGAAAAATATCACCTTCATCACACTTGTTCTGTTCAACTTTATCTTGCAAATCTGAGTTGTCCCTACCACACCAATTCTCTACTTCTTCATTCTCAGACATCCATTCTTCATCTTCCTCTGAAAGAGCCAGTATCACATCATATGACCTACCCTGTAAGTAGTCTTTCACAACAGAGCCTTCATCATCAAGGTTTTCTGCACTTGTACAGTGATGTTCATCATTCTCAAGGCTTGTCGAGCCTACATAGTGCCCTTGTTTCTGATCACTCTCACTTGAAATTGTATCAAGCTCTGAGACATAGCCATGTTCTTGGACAGATCATGGTTTTTTTTGTCTATGTAATGATAAAAGTAAGCACATAATTGTTCCATGTATTTGATATGCATTGGAAGGTGATAACCTATGGATACATCATCCTCTCCATCATGATTACACTCATACAGCCTATGGTAATTGTTGAGCTAAATATATATCACTATATATATCCTTCATAAAATGTCAACCCGGGGAGGTAGACTTTGAGGCACTGACACCATATGTGCAGGATTGGTTTTTTCTACTATCTATTTTATTCAAGTTTAATTCCACTAGCCAACATTCAAAACTGTGATCACTACTTCAATCTTTAAATAGAAGCAAGGGTCTATCTAAGTACACACTTCAAAGAAAACAAATCTTCACTCATTTGTAACTCTACTAGCTTTCAATATTCATTCAACCAACTACTCTGGTTTAATCTCAACTGTAAATCTCTACTAACATGTCGTTCAACCCTTTTTAACTGCAAATCTATAATACTCTATCTTTCAATCACACCATTCTTTAAAGTAAACTAACCTTCTGTAAAGTACTTGTAGCTATCTATGTAACCCATGCATTTCATAAAGCATTTGAAAGTAAATTTGATATTGCTCTGTTCTAGCTGAAGCTTCCTCAATATTCATTATCCAAACTATGCAATTGCAATATAACTTCAAACTGTAAGCAAAATAGCTAATGGTTATTCAGAACTTCAAGCGATAGAATAAAAACATATGTTGAGACAAGTGGCCCTTCTTGCCTTCAACAATGACTGAATTAACTAATTCATCACACAGCATTTAGACAAAACTGAATTATGGAAATGTATATCTTTATAAAATAATGCAGTCATTTCTGGTCTATCTGAGTTTATAATCCTGGAAGAAAAAGACTATCTATCAGTAGAAAAATGAAATGTCTATCAGCCTAATACTTCCTATCATTCTCCATCCCCAAAGTGCCAAACTGGCTTCTATAATATGAGCATTAATTACATGATAAATATAAATCTCCCTCTTTTTAGAAAATGGTTTTCAACAAACTGTTATGTGTCACAGCTATTCAGATCGAAAGGATTTAATCAAATAAAAGATGAAGATTTCAAATCCTTGTCCTCATGACAGGAAGTGCATGAGGACAAGGCATTCGTTCTAGAGATGCGCTCAGCATTAACTCGGCCATGTTGTCTTCTATTTTTAGCTTGATCATCCATGTTTATTCAGAAGTGGTTGAGGATGCATTTGTAGGTTCTGTTATCTCCTAAAATAACACAGTCAGTTTTGTCAATTTTAGGTGATAGAGACTACTTCAAAAAATTATTTCTAAGTTTTTATAGGCTTGTTAGAGAGCCTATTGTTGTAAATAAACTTGAAATAAACATCGGAATTGATTCTCTTTAGCAAAAGGGAGAGTTACAACTTTCAGTGGTTTAGGCAAACCTGTGAAGAGTTCATTAATCGCCGAAAGCTTTGGCTTTCGGTGGTTAAAAGGGAAAAACAAAGCCCGATTAACCACCAAAAACGTGTCAACGTGGAAAGATCAGGGCCCGTGTTTTCGCACGATCTAGATGTCAACTGGCACAATAATGAAAAGATAACCGCCGAAAATCAAATGAAACGGTGATGTAAGGTGGTATTATTACATTCGATCAAGGTTTGATGCTCTATAGTATTTGCAAGACCCCCACTTGTCATTTCGACTTGAAACCATGGCATACACAGAAATCTATGAAGTGATTGTTTCGTCTAACTGTTTGATGATTCACATGGCCCTCATAACTTCAAGTCCCGAGAGATATATTCATGATGATTCCCAATTTAATTATGATTTGAAATCCATTGTTTTAGCAATCAAGTCCGAAGTCTTATTTATGTTCATTATATGAAATCCCTTTGATTTCGTTATCAAACCCGAGTCTGCAGTCATTGTCATTATACCATATGAAGGTTGAGTTTTCTGTTATGCATATTACAACTCCATCTGTCATCCAAATGCCGCAGAATCCCGAGTCTTATTTGTTTCATTAAGTCTGAGTTTTCAGCTATAATCAAGCCTGAGTTTCTGGTTATGACTTGTTAAATATTTGGTCTATCTCATATAACCCAAGTCATCCCTATTTTGTTCCTTTCAATTCGACATACATCTATTGTTTCCTTCTGATTTTAGGTGTATTGTCTCCCCAGCTTGTAGTTTTTTGCTAATTTGCAGGAACAGGTTTCAACTAACTCAAGCAAATGCCGAAAGCAGGACCAACTCTCAAGTCCGAATTGGATGGGACCTAGTACTTGGAGGCACACCCTGAAGTGGCCGAATTCTTCAAGTTGGTTGGTGTTTTCTCCTACTGTGAAAAGCTGGAAAACTTCCATCAACAATTATCAGAAGCTTTTTCCATGTCATACAATGGAAGGAGAGTTGTCATAGGAAAGGAGGACTTTGTAGTAGATGAAGCTACAATCACAGAGATCACTGGTCTTCCTAGGTCAGGTGAGTGTTGGTTCAAGACCACTATACCAACAGACATTGAATTCATATCTTATCTGCAACCTCAGCATAAAACCCTCATCTAGAAGAAGGACATACCTGTTGGAAATGTTTAACAGGTTGTCATTGATGGTAAGTACAGCAATGAAGATGGCATGAATATAGGAAGAATGTAATAGACAGGAACCAGAAGTATTTTGGGAAGAAGCTGCAGAGCAACCTCGATAAGATCAGAAGAGATAATGCAGAGGATGTTTGGTATGTTTTACATGCAGCGTAAGCTTGTCATTGATGGAAAGTACAACAGTAATGATGGCTTGAGTACAACAGCGATGATCAATAGGCAAATAGAAGATAATTCTAGGAAGATCGAATGATCGAAGGCAATGCAACGTTGATTAGGCATGATGAAGTCTTGTAAAGTTTGTGAAGTATTTCTGATCGTTGGATCCCATCCAAAATTCCTGACAGAATGATGACCGTCATATCTCAATGTAGACAAGAGGAGCACGCATATATGGAGGGTATATCTCGGGCGTTAGATCCGAGCACAAGGTCCGACCACCGATGGATCGAGGAGAACCTACACGTTCTTTAAAGTGCAAGGAGTAGAGGGCTCACAAATCCCGAAAGAAGGAGGACCGTCCATCTTCAGGTAGGGCACGTGGGGATAGATCGTCAGTTCGTTGACTGGAGAGTCAAAGGAATGATGTTCCCTAACCTCTCGAAATCGCGATATCTGAAATTGCGATCTAATCTCAGTCATCAAATTAAGGTTGAATCTGGACTGTTGATTCCAGTCCATGTCGGAGTTTCGAGGATCGAGAGTTGGAGATGTCAAGTAATATCATCCACAGAAATCCCGATTTCGCGATATGCGAAATCGTGACTTAATCGTAGCCGTTGAATCAATATCATATCTGAACCATTGATCCAACTCCATATCGGAGTTTCGCGAATCACGACATGGAGAGGGAAAAGAAACAATGCAACAAGAATTGCGAAATCGCGATTTAATCATAGCCATTGAATCAAGGTCTGATCTGGACCATTGATCTCAGTACATTTCGTATTTTCGTGGATTGAGAGTTGAAGAGGTCAAAGAATAATAACCACATGAATCCTGAAATTGCGATATGCGATATTGCGATTTAATCGCAGCCGTCAGATCAAGATGCGATCTGGACCGTCGATCTGACTGACGTCAGCATACCACGTCATCTAGGAACATGTGGCACAACCAGGTAATGACAAGTGTCATACTCATTCAACATTTCAGGCACATGTAAGTCACAAATTAGAGTGACATGTGGCAGTATTCAACACGTGTCAATCCACGTGTGACATCAGCAGATTTACACCACTTCAGAGTTTCGGTAATTGGGAGATGGACAGATGTCGGAGGACAAGGAGGGGCTAAAGGGAACGACCATTGGCACATGGTTAGGTGGAGAACAGATGGCAGGTGGGGAGGATAACGATACAAAAGGTGCTACGATAGGAATGGGGTCCTTCCTCGATACCCCACCATTCCGGACCCCCCCCCTTTAATTAAAGGCAGAATGGAAAAGGGGGTCCAGAATCACTTGAGCGTCATTGATATAGGTGCTTTAATCCTAGATGCTCGATAGATGCACGCCCAATTCCGGACCCCCCCCTCCTCTTAAAGATAGAATGGCAGGGGGGCTCCGGAATCCAATCCTAACCGTAGATCTGGGAGCAAAGATTCTGGCCGTCCAGATTTGCTCGCTGCATATCCAACAGTGCAGATGATATTGAACAAGATCAGAGGGCAACTTTAGCATGACATAGTATAACTGCTAGAAACCACTATTGGTTTCAGCCAGAGGACTCGAAGACGCTTGGGAATGATTGACAGAGAAGGTGAAGAGCCTCTGAGAATATTCAAGAGCGATGAAGATGTTCATGGAGGAAATTGACAGCTGGATAAGGGTTTGAGCTCGTAAATAAAACAGAAAGGATGAGCTCGACTGTAACAGAGAAGACGAAGAGTCTCAACTACCAAAGAGAAAAAGGAATCTCGGCTTAACACCTAGTGATGATAG
>JASDQU010273162.1:1525-15184 GCA_032191745.1 Picea mariana
GAGACCCAACTTACTATACTCGGACCTCGTCGGGGACATGCACTAAAAAAAATGATCAAGAGCAGCCTGCTCTAATACCATTGATCCAGATTATTTTTGGCACGAAATGAGATCGGAGATATAATAAAGAAATGCACAGAGATATCGAAGATATTCAATAATATAACAGAAATGTATCAGAGATGCAACCATAAACATAGATTTACAGTAATACACGATTTCTATTAATGAAAGAAATGTATAGAGACTGTAAAAATACAGAGTGAAAGACTCGCTAGAATGGTGGCAGCTTATCTCTGAGAAGAGACGTGACAGCTACTCCCATTCGCAAGAAGATGATTACAATGAGGCTCTGAAGGCCTTTTTATAATAAGCAGGAATTCCAAAATCCATAGACATCCAAAAACCTAACCCTAGGAGATGAAGCGCCAAAAGTCATGTGGGCCCCGTTTGGGTAAGTGAGTACATCAACTGCCTGGGGTCGTAACTTTTGCATACGATCTATGTTTTAGGCGTGTGATAGCTCGTTGGAAAGTTATCATCGAGGAGATTCATTTTGGGGGCTCAATCATGCCTTTGGCTATCATTAAGAACCTCAATCTCGAAAAACCTTCATTTGGGCCCTCAAAATGACCCCGGAAGTTAAAACCTGCTAAAAATAGTAAATTGCCAAAATTGCTAGAAAACTATTTTGAGCCATTTGGAAAAGGTGGGTGGCCATCGATATCCACCTGGAGCATTTCACCTTTGCATCATACATCCACGTCGAAATATCAAAGTATCCCATCAATGGATTTTAGACAATTCAATGCTAGTGTTAGGGTCTTATTTGAGAAGGATATCATAAATATCTACATTGTTTATCTTCCTAGAAAATAGATAAAGAGTTGGTTGATTGTTGCAGGTTTTTTGGGTGTTTTCCAATTTAATTTAGAGATTATTAAAACCTAGATACCTATCATTTGTGTGTGATAGCACCATCGTTCCCATTAAAGTAGAAGGGTAGGGCTTCGAGCTAAAATACAGTGTCATCCACCAGTAATAGCCAAAGGAATTTTCCACATTTTCATGTTGGTAGATGATTATTGAATTCTTGAGAACTACTGAAAATTTTCAAGCATAGGATACATCCTCTTTCACTGAATTGTTTAGCACAGTTAGTTTTGGGTAGAGGACATTTTGGAACATCTTGGTGATGTTGCTTGGGACAACAAGAATAATTTCACTCATACCACTCTCAAAATAAAGGTAACTTGCAAATAGTTTTATTGTAAGTTGTATTTTTTTGTAAATGGGTGCATTTTTTATAGAAACCAACACCCTCCATTTGTTTTTTTCATTGTAGAGTCTGATTGTTAAAGGTTGGAGTTGCAAGAAACCTTGTGAGGTCTAATTTTTTGTTTAAAATGGCTCGATTTAAGAAATTGTAAGAGTTACTAAACACTCTATTCCTCTCTTCTATGGAAAATATGGTCACCACTGACAAAGCAACTCTGCATTTTATTGTAACATGCTTACAAGTTTCACAAGCCAAAATAGCTTTGATGGAAACTTAGAATTGACATTTTCATGATGCACTTAAGACAAAGAATATTCGACATTCTAAACTAGTCCTTTTTCAGAACAACCCTCTTTTCGAAGAATTTGCTAATTTCGATTCACCCCAACAACCATCACATAAGCATCTTAGTGATCCAACTTCACATATAAGTGCATATTAGCCTTATATTTCCAATCCAATCATCAAACCTTGGGAAGAAATTAGGAACAATAGACACATAACCAGTATTGGATATGAAAACGAAGTGACCTTTCATATTTTGGATTATACCAAACTGATCCAATTCCAAAGTGTTGGACTACTACAAGAAGGTTCATACTCACCTACTCCAGTTCAAGAGAATATTTATAAATTCCAACATCATCAACAAGTTCACCACATGGAAGACCAGTGCTTTGATCTTCATTCTTGTGATCATTGCATAAAGAAGAATCATCCTTCATAAAGATGTTTTAAATGCAAATAACTTGTGAGAATAAAGAACCACTATGGGTGGATGGATTCTTGTAAATGGTCATCAATATCCAATAAGATATCTTATTCATACCATATAATTCATTCTCGAGTATTGATGCATCTTGGAGTGAAAGGATTTGCATTTTCTCACCTTGTACTTGAGAGGGGGGAACAACATCAATGATTGATAGTGAGGATTTAGGGTTTGAATTCTTATCAATCGAGTAGTAACAAGAGAATGTGACAAGCAAGAATGATTTGATTTGTGGTCACCCAAAACCACCTAATCAATTTGTGGTTTCCCTTAAATAACAACTTAGTAGAATAATTTCAACTTCTACTAGAGAAAAATTTATGGTCATATTTAAAACAACACTCAAGAGCACTTCCAATTAGTAGAAGACATTGGCTCCAGCTTCTAGCTAACTTAGATAATGTTTCAGGAACCATTGAGCCATAAAGAAAAGTTACATAGTTTGTGGTCATATGTAAACCACCAGATTGGTTTATGGTCTCCATTAAACCACCTCCACCATTTAGTAGAAGACATCAAATTATGTTATCCTCTTGGTTTGTGGTCATCCCAAAACCACCAAATTGAAAGAGCACATTCATCCGTCAGTAGTTGCACACTTCCATATTTATATTTCACACTTCCATACTGCAGCTGTCTTCTTGGACTTACATACACCCCTTCAGATTAAGGGGGGGGATTTTGGAAATGAAATCTGTCAGGGTTGCTTAGATGATGGAATATGAATAGTCAAGTGATAGTGTAACAATCATCAAGATTCCAAGATACCTTGGAATACGAATCCAAGGGTGAGGACTATGTATTTATACATGTATCATATTGATGAATAAAATACAACTCACACTTATGCATTTGTCATGTTCCAATAGTATAAGTACACCATTGGTTGCATATGGTTTATCGAAAACTTAAAAGAAATCAAGAAACAAGCTTTCTCTTCAATGTCCTTTAAATTGTTTAAATTATATATTAAATTTAATTTGAGCCATTTTGACCATCGCTATTTTATGTTTTCCTTACTTGATCAAGATCCCATTTTGTTTCCACCATTTTCACCAATATAGTATAAGTGCACCATTATTTGTAGAGGTTTTATCAAAAATTTAAGAAAACATTTGTAGATCTCGATTTTCCACTATTTCTCGTAGATATTGGAAAACAATATCACAGGCACAAGACAACTACAAATACCAAACCTTCTACCAAAAGAGAGAATGCTTGATCTATTTTGTTGTGTGTAATTACAAGGAAGAGCTCCTTTATTTATCATAGACTGAGAGGATGGAGAAAATAATGTAGGTGGTTGGGAAGTTCAACTAATGCAGTGACTCGACCTAAGTAAACTTAGTCACATGGTGTATGTACACTAAAAGCCCCTATAAGTGCACATTGGGGAAGTAAAAAAAACATTAAAGCTCAAAAATGGGTCTTGACTACTAGGAATACTAAGTATAATATCTCCATAATTAAAAATATAAAATACTACTAGAAATAAAAATAAAAATATATATTGCAATATTTAATTTCTATTTCTTGAAATAATTATTCTCCCAGCTTCATCAACATCAAAGGGACATATTATTCTGCAAACCAAAAATAGAAATCAGAATAATATTCCCGAAGCATGTAGATTGATAAATGCATAAATTCATATTAATTTTCTATAACTATATCCTACATGAATTCCAGCAAGGTTTTGTTGTAGCTAGACAAAATCAATTTGTTGGAGATTTCCAATTTATTGCAAACATCCCTATATGCTTTATTCTTTAAGAGCAAGCAGTTCCCTTTATAACTTAAGCCATTATGTCTCTCTTTACACTCTGAGAAGATACTCCTAATAGAAAAAAAAAAAAATTACACTTATGTGCATCTAAAGGGGTCTCATGTGGAAGTTTACAGGTCAGCTTGGACTGGAAAAAAACCTAGTTTGTAGCAATTTATGTAGTTGGTAGTAAATATGTTTAATTATGAGATCATACTTCGAAAAAATAGAAAGGAATTTCATGGAAAAGTAAATACCTTTCAAAATCTTGAGCTAAGAGATCATCGAAATTCATTTCCCTTGGGATACAAATTGCATAATACAAATGAGTATGTCAGAGATAAAATATATAAATCAGACCTTTGTTCAAATACCAGGAATCCATTGCAATATTAATTATGTCAATCAATTTGATTGTAAGAAATGAGATCCTATGGACCAGGATGGTGGATTGAGCACATACTATGTATCTAAAAGGAGATACATTTGATTTTACAATGTTGTTATTGATTTAATTCTTAACACAATTGCTTCTTATTTGTTTCACATATGATTTCTACAAATCAGAAAACATATTGAAACTTTGTGCATATAAATTCTATCCATTCTCATATATAAAATACCTTTTATGGAAAGAAAGGTTGCGAGTGATTAAAAAATAATGATGTTTAAGAGAGAAAGTATGCAATCGAATTCATTGAAAGAGACACATGACACAACCTTATAACAAAAGATGGGATACAAAGAAACAAAATACTTCTAAAATCCATTTGCTTTCTCAACTATTTCATAGCACCTATATAGAACAAAATTCCATATATTTCTATAGATAAACAAGAATTGAAATAATATATATGAACCATTCCCAACCCCTGTATATTTTTGAGGAAAACCTTCCAAAATTTCTATAATTTAAGAACATCAACAATCAAGAATCTCATAATAAGAACATGAAAAAGAAAACATGCAACTCTCGTATCATTATCACTAAGAATTAAATTTTCTAAATGATTCTTTCAAATAAATATAGATGGTGTCTTTGTATCTTGACATTCTAATTCTTCTTCTTCATTTTCTTCTCCTTCTTATTCTTTTGCTTCATTGAATATTGGCTCCTCTATTTGAACATGTTCTTTTACCTTTTGATGACTTGCTTCATCCTCTTTCACATTGGAACTCTCTATTATTTTTCTCAATGTGTTATTGTAACATCGATAAGACTTGCTTATTCATGAATAACAAAGAAAGATACATTCATCAGCTCCATAATCAAATTTTCCCAAGTCCTCATCATCTCTCTTTATGTAGCACTTTCTTCCAAAAAATTTAAATTATTTAACTATTGTTGGTCTACCCTTCCATAATTCATAAGGTGTTTTTTTTTTGTTGACTTTGATTTTCCTTCTATTCGGAATGTAGAATGTGGTGTTGATTGCTTCTCTCCAAAACTTGTTTGATATAATCTCTTCATTCAAAATAGTTCTATCCATCTCTTGTACAGTTCGATTCTTCCTTTCTACCACTCCATTATGTTGTGGAGTTCTTGCAGTTGAAATTTTTTTCTTTATTCCATGAAGCTCACAAAATTATTCAAACTCATCTGAGAAACATTTACATGAAGTAATTTTTACCTTGTAGACTTTGTGTCTTAGAGTAATCATCAATGAGAAACATGAAGTAATTTTTACCTTGTAGACTTTGTGTCCTTGTAGGCCCACAAGGACCTATATGAACGATATGCAATGGCTTGGTTGTTGAGTACTCCTTTTATTTGAATCTTTCTCTTGTCTTTTTCCCATGTTGACATTGCTTGAAAAGAGTGTTTGAAGTCTTAGAAATATTTGGCATATCTCACGTTCCTTGTTTGGTGTTGATTTTTACTAGATTATGAAAGTTTATATTGCCCATTATTCTATGCCATAACCATCTCTCATCTATTTGTCACATAAAACATTTTTCTCCCTTGATCTCATTGATGATATATAAATTATTTGAGGTTCTATATGCATTTGTCACTAATTTTCCCAATCCTTTCTTCCTTATCTCACAGACTTGAGAATCAAATGTGAGAGTGTGTATGTGATCACACATTTGACTAACACTAAGAAAATTGTGTTCCAAACCTTCAACATACAAGACATTCTCAGTTTTAGCCTTTCGATTATCAAGAATAACACTACCTTTTGTAACTATCCTTGTGGTATCTTTATCTCTAAATGCTACACTTCCTTCATTTATTTCCTTCAAAGTGTGAAAATTGTTCTTGTCCCATGTCATGTGGCTCGAGCATCCACTGCCAACATACCATTTGTTTCCTTTGTTTTGAAAAAGGGAAGTTTTCACAAGCATATATTTCTCCTTATTCTACCTTTCTTATTGCTACTTCCTTTTCCAAACTCCTATGGGTTGTTTCTTTTGTTTGGCAAGGGTATCCTCTTCCTTGTTTTTTCTAGAAGTTTCCACTAGGCCACTTCTACAAAAACATGTTATGTTCTCACAGTTGTTTCACTTATAACATACAACATTATAATCAAATAATGGAGAAAATGAATTATAGTTTCTATTTGAGATCCCATAAGTATTTACTTTTTTGTTCCATGCATGCTTATTTCTTGCATATACTCTACAATTTATTGCTTTATGACCAAAGTGACTGCAAGAAAAACAATAACCGAGGAAATAGTTATAGTATCGATTTCTTTGAGGCCATCTTGGTGGGAAAGACCTTATGAATCTATCCTTTTCGTCTTTGGGAGGAATGTCAATTTTCAATGGAACATCATTTTCTCTCGTCCTGTTATCTTCATCATTGATGGAGCTTTTGACTACATCAACATAGATTTTAGATGTTCCTTAATTTACTTTCTTTAGTGTCTCTATAGTGAACCAACATTTGAAATTTGTACATGTACACCAATCTCTCTTGTCTATGTCTACAAAGTTTCAAGGTCTGTAACTTCCTAGAAAAAATGTTATCACAAAAATACCAACATGACCTAAAACTGAATTCGGAATTCAATCTTTGTTGATCCTTTTTTCACACACACATGTTATCTCAATGATTTCTCTTTTTATACTTTTTTAATAACCCATAATGAAGGAATATGTCCATTAATTAAATAATTAATTCTCAATACCATGGGAAAATACCCCAAACCCATGGGTTGGAAACCTCCATTTCACTTTTTACTTTTTCACTTGCACCCCTTTTTTAATATTCTTGTAGACCTCTATATATATATAAATCCATAAATCTTGGAAATGTTGTGTATTGTAATGCCATAATATGAAATCAATGACATCATTAATCCTTTGACATCAATGACAGTAATTCCAACACTCTAAATGTGCTACAAATTAATACTTGACTCACCCTCAAGAAATATGTCATTTAAATGAAAGGAGTAAGGTTTTGTTTCTCAATGGAGTTGTCAAATGAGTAATAAAAATTTCAAAAACACACTCAAAAATTTTGTAGCTAGACTACTTACCTTAGGTAGAATAAAATTTACCTAGGATGACATTGATGCCATTTTGTTATTTCCCAAAACTGCACTTTACAAAATCAAGTTCTTGACACAAATGAAGATAGTTATGGTGCCATCTAGGAGGCCACCCACTATAGCCACGTTGCCTCCACGTTTTAACAAATGAATTCGTTGATGGCATCCATTTCTAAATTCGTTAATGTATTAAAAAATTCAAAACAAATAGCATGAGATCAAATGTATATTATCAACTTAAAGAACAAATTTATTGATAACATCGAAATTTCTAAGTTCGTTGATGTATAAAAGAATTCAAAAAAATAGCATGGGATGAAATATATAGTATCAACTTCAATGTAAACAATTTCTCTATACTAAATTGACAAACTATAACTGAATTACTCTTTATCAAGAGACTTTTTTTGTTCGTTTGGAGTAGATCCCCTTCCCTTTTATCCTCATCTTGGCGGTCATTCAAAACAATCTCCCCTATTGTGTTGTCAATTTTCTTTATGTACACATTGACATAATAGAATAACTTGCATACTATGTACCCCTCTTCCATAGAGCCCTCTGGTTTTTCCCTTTGTAAAACAAACCCCTTCAATTTTTTCATATACCTCTCTAAGAAGAACATACATCAACATGAGATCACCCAAGATAATTCAACCTCATCAGGTAGGTGAATTAGAATATGGACTTGCAAGTCCATAAAATTCATGGGAATTTTATTCTCAAATGTACAAACAATCTCAACTATTTCTCAACACCATCGTGGAATGCTAGCCATATGAGTCTCCCTTGATGTGATCCATTGTACAAATGCATATAATTTCAATATGGAACATCACAGGTCCTGGTGGAAGTCATGGTTCACACAACCAAACACGAGAAAAGGATATTAACACTACAAAATAGACACATGCATCATAAATTTCCATAAAACTATGAGTGTGTGGCATATTTTTACTAACGACAGTATAGAAGAAGAATCGTGTATTCAACATACATACCCTTAGAAGTTTCATATGGTCATGTGATTTCATCCCTGATAAATTCCCGTCTAGAGTGAAGCAATGTTGTAGAGTCAACCCATATAAAGAAGGGCCTTCACACCCAATATAACATCCTTCAATGTAGAAAGATCATATTTATTCAAAATACATGGGACATCACGTTATTTAAAATCCAAGAGGGACTAGCCTCTCCTCCATTTTTTTTTCTTGGCCAATGTCTCCTTTTAGTATTCAAAGTAATAAGATCTCTCCTGACAGTCAATGTGTCGCTTTTATCCATGATATGTGCCTCCATAAATAAGATGAAACATTTTTTAACATATGCATGGGATATGGTAAGTGGTCAATCTTAAGATGATTCCAATAGGGAAGATCATAAAATACATATTTCCTTTTCATCCCAATGGTAATTTTGTCAACATAGGTGTCAAAAATTCATGATCATCGAACATAGGTTCCCCATTTGAATCAAACAATTATTCCATTTCCTTTTCCTTCTCTCTATCATATGTCCTTTTCCAATCTATCGGTGTCATTATTTCAGGTCTTCAGGTTCTCTCTGGTTAACCATTGAAATTAGATGCAAATATTCTATAATGGTGGTCTTTTGTAGGTGGTGGACCACCTAGCATTTAAAGAAGGTCCACAACATTTACATCCATGATACTCTTTTTTTACAAGACATGCGATGTTATCATATACATAGTATGTTAGTGTCAAAAATAAAGTTTCACCAAATGAAGTATTCCAAATAAAATTAGAGATATAAACAAATAGATGAACATTGTTACTAGAGAAAACTCCTAGTCATGGATAATCGTGTGTGGTGTATGCACATGTGCCACACAACATAAAATACCTATCCATTGGGATGGGTCCTGAGACATCATATACACGTATCCCTTCCCATAATTTCTTAAATTCATCTATCAATGGTTATATGTATACATTCATTATATTCATTTGTCTTCTACCCGGAACTATAAGAGCCAACATAAGATGTTCATTCTCATGGAAAACTATGGGGTCACATTGTTATTGATCACTACCACTAGATAAATATAATAGTTGGTGTTTTAGAGGGAATATAGGTTAACTTCATCCATATATATCCTCAATTAGAGGCTTGGTTCTTTATCCTTGAATTGATCAGGCCATGTATCCTCTATATGCTTCATGGATATTCAATCTACTGAGATTCACATAACTTTTGGCACACTTATATGTGAGACATGCCACCCACACAACATGGATAATTATTTACAATGAAAGAGATTTGAGTCCTTGGAATTGTAGGCATGTGCCTCAATACATTATGAGGAGGACCATGTTCCTTACCCTTGTTTTATGATTTATGGTACTTATCATGCCCACATTCTGGACATATCTTTTTTTTTGCATATATGTTTCAGTATATAATACAATCATTCAGACATGCATGGTATGATATGTAATCAACACCCAAAATTTTCAACATTTTCTTTTCCTTTGTGCAACTATAGAGAAAGATATTATCACTTGGAAGTACCTTATCTTTGAATAACCTGCAATAAGTGGGAAATAGAAATGTACATTTTTATTAAGCATTAATAAAATCAACCATTTTCTTCCTTCAATGTGTGACAATATTCCTTAAACATTTAGGGGACTTAATGATTAGCTACCTCAAAAGTGTCGAGAAACAGACATCTAAGATACCATACATTTCTTTCAATTTATATAGTAACATTGTTGTCCCTAGTTGGGTATACCTTGCAGACCCCCATACTGGACCAAATAGAGGTGTGGTGGAAGCATATTTTAGGATTTTGTAGAAGGTATCTATGACATCAATGTCATCCCCTAGTTCATTTTGTTGGAATTCATCTAACAACATTCCTTCCATGGCCTCGGTATCTCGCAAGAAATCATCCATACCAACCTATATATCATTGCCTTCTTCCTCAACATGAGAAGAACTAGTGTTATTGTCAATGTTTTGAATTGGTGAATCGAGATGTAGTGGGAATTGAATAGGCGGTTGTTTCAACCATTCTCGATATGCTTCCTCTCCGAGCTATTTTTTTAGTATCAATCCTGCGACTTGACATAATAGTGGGGTGCAAAAGTAGATGGTGGATAGGTCTCTCATCATCAAAATCCTAATTTTAAACATATTTAACATTACATTGATAATATTATTAACAAAATGTTTTTAATATGTTCAAACATTATACCAAACACTAATTAGAAGCATGAACATTTTTTACCAATAACAAACATGAAACCAACTGCTTTATAAAATAAATGTTGAATCAATCAATAGATTTACATTAGTTCCATTAAAAATACAAAAAGACAATTACTCAATCATCTTTTTCTCATGCCCTACAGGATTGTCTACATAAAATAGATCCAATTCATGGTGTAATATCATTGAACCAAGATGGTTACTGGAAGATTTCATGTTAGGATTGGTATGGTAAAGAAGTTGTCCATTTTCATCAAAAATATGCTTGTGGTATATTTCTCATGATAAGAACTTGTGGAATTTTGGGACCAGGGGAACAACTTGAGCATATGAACTCAATCCTAAATATTGATCCTGCAAAATTCAATGAACACTTATTAAACTGCACCTACATACATAACATAAATTTAATGATATAAATGAATTATCAATAAAATCTAGACATACTGCAATCAACATGAGAGAACTTGAAGGAGTTAAAAAGATATAGAATGAGTTGGAATCTGAAGAATTGTCCATTTGATATTAGAATTTTTTTTTTCTTCAATTGATCCAAAATCGTCATCTTGGGTAGCATAGAACAATCTAACTTCAAAAATAATTTCGAATAACTTTTATAACTTGAAAAAACACTTAAAAAATCATTGTTTTTCTCTACAATATCATTTTTTTCCATCCATCTATACAAGAAATATCAATACTCATTTACAAAATATGAAACAGTTACTCAATCCCTAAAAATATCCTCCTCGAACATAGTAAATGTGAATTTGATGCTCTCTCTCTCTCTCTCTCTCTCTCTCTCTCTCTCTCTCTATTGTTGGATCTCTCCCTCCCTCCCTTCCCTTCTATCCCTACCCCCTTCTCTCTCCTATTTCTACCCCTCTCTCCCCCTCACTCTATATCACTCCCCCTTTCTCACTCATTGTATCCCCTTCCCCCTCTCTCTAGCTCTCCCCCACCAATGCACTTCATCATATAAACATGCATCAATGCGTATGGATAAACCAAATGTACTGGTGTGCGTAATTGAGAGAAACATTGAAGACTGACCTCATTTATTACCTCCAAAAAATTTAAATTCAGATGTTTGCATTTTCATAGTGAAAATTTAATTGTCTTACGGTGAGTTATTACTTACACAGTACCCCAATATGTTATTAATTACACTTCACATCACTTAAATTAAAACTATATAGTGCACCCATTCAAGCAAGTTAGAAAAAGAATGCATTCCTACTATCAATACTTTGAAATTTATTATGAAAAACAATCATTGTGTTATACGTACTAATCACACCAGTGCACTATGAACACTATAGCACATTGAAAATGCAACTTTCGAAGAAAAAAAATTAGTGCGTGCATTTATCATCAATGCACCAAAATATACAATGAAAAAATGAGGGAGAATTTGAGTTTTTTGTTTATGAAGGAAAAACCTATTCATTCTTTTAATTGTTTGCCAAAATTTAGAAAGGATATTTTTGCAACATAGATTTATCAATAAATATTTCATAGTGGGTGGACTTTTTTTGAAGAGCAAAATTCGAGGGGGATTACTACAGATCAGATAGAAATATACATAAGAGAAATTGTAGGTGTATAATTTCATTATATTAATCATCTTAATCTTTATCCTATTTGATTCAAACAATTTTTAGTGCATTCCCAAACAAAAAAAATGGTTTCATAGTTACCTTCAGTATTGGAATCCCTAATTTCCTCACTATTATTTTTGCTTTCTCCTTCTATATTTCATGAGAAAAAATTTTTTAAGAACAATTTGTTTATAGGGTTTTTTTATTTATATATGGGTGTTTCGTATCTATTGCAATGAAACCACTGATTACATTGGATCATAAACCATCCTATCGTTGTTGTGTTTTTTTTAACGCCTTCATAGTGACTGGTGCACTCTGTACATAGTAAGCACATCAGTGTGTATTTTATTGTGATCAACACCTCTTTATTTCAATTAGAAATATTATTAAAAAATCATTTTCATAGATGATGGTGCACATTTTACCCAACCACACATTGGGACACATTTTTTGCAAGGTGCATCATTGGGTTTCAAATGGAAAAATTAATGTTTTTGTATGGAAATTGTTAGTTATTAAAATTTTTCACTACTCGATGGTGCGTAATAAACAGTACTTAGGAAGCCACACTTTTATTAATTCATAAAGCATCGGTTGAATAAAAAAAATTGTAAAACGTTTTCAATTTTGTAGCGACATTATTATACTATATCGGTGCATATATGTATGGTTGATGCACCAGTGTGTATAATTATTGTTGACGCCCTGGGGAAAATGATGTTACTATACACATCGGGATCTTATTTTTAAAAAAACTAAATAATTTTTATGGGTGAGTGCACAAAATTGGTGGAAGATAAAGTGGTAATGGGGTGAGAAGGAACGCACACCCATAGGAAAGAATATGCATTTCTAGGATTGTGCATGTGTTCCTGATGTGAGAGGTTCCACAGAAACCAAAATCCCATTAAGTGTGCCACATAGGCACGTTACCAGGACTCGTATACATTCCTAAAAACAATTTAAATTAATTTTTTTTTTTGGGAAGAGAGTTAGGTAGAGAGAGAGAGAGTGTGGAGGGAAGGGAAGATAGAAGGGGAGAAGGAAGGATAAAATGAGGGAGAGAGAGTGTGGAAATGATGGGGTGAGGGAGGGAGGGAGGTAGAGATAGAGGGGGAGAGAGAGTGGGGGAAGAGATATATATAGAGAGAGTTAGAGAGAGAGGGAGTAGGTATATAAAGGTAAATATAGATAGGGGGGAGTGGAGGAGATAGAGGGAAAGAGGGAGAGAGTGAGAGATGGGAAGAGGGGAGGAGAGAGAGGGAGGGAGGGAGGGATATGAGAGAGAGAATGTGAAAGGGATGGAGAGAGATATTGGCTGGGAGTGAGGGAGCGAGGGAGAGAGAAAGAGAGAGAGGAAGTGAGAGGAAGGTAGAGATATATGGGAAGAGAGGGGGATGGAAAATATATATATGGAGAGAGAGAGAGAGAGAGAGAGAGAGAGAGAGAGAGGAGGAGGAGGAGGAGGAGGAAGAATAAATAAAATAATAGCGTTAGAGAGTGAG
>JASDQU010273164.1:4850-20034 GCA_032191745.1 Picea mariana
TAGATACCTTACTAAGTTTGACTTTCTGTTTTTTCCCTTGGGTTTCCCTTTTCTTCTTATGTTTCCCTATTTTCCTAGTTTCCTAAATATTTTAGATTTCTCTCTTTCCCCTTTTTCATTTAGGACTCAAATTGGCAGGTGTAGAAATTAACCCCCTTTTTCCTTTTTCCCTTTTTAGTTAATAATTTTAAATTATCATAAATAATAAAACAATTATTTCCCCTTTTTTTAAAAATTTTACCCTGACAGATTTTTATGAATCATTTAAATTTCTTATCCCCTTATTATTACAAGATTTAATGAAGAGTATAATAATAATAATTATTATTATTATTATTATTATTATTATTATTATTATTTTTAATAGATAGATAAAATTTTACCACTAGCATAATTTAGACTTAGACCTTAAATTTTTGTACTGGGTGACATTTTATTAGGGAATTTGTTTTTAAAAATTCTTAACACGCTATTCGTTCTAAGGACATATAGGTTCATTCATTTATCATCAACAAAGCGATGTGCCCTTCATGACACACTAGGTGCTCCAAGGGTGCCACTCGCCTTAATTTGTTTCCCTTGCACGACGTGCCCTTCAGGACACACTACGTGCTCCAAGGGTGCCACTCGCCTCTTTCCATTTTTTCTTGCGCAACATGCCCTTCAGGACACACCACATGCTCCAAAGGTGCCACTTGCCTCTTGACTGACTTGGTAGACATCAAAAACCCCTGGAGTCAATACTCCGCTAGGTGAAATTGTGGGAGACTAAGGGCCTCTAAGGAATGAGGCCCCCGCCTTATTGCACACCCCTTAGAATCATAGTGAGCGACTATCATAGTCTGCCCTCATGGCATCGTGGGTCCTCTCGAACTAGGTAATCGTTAACCTACAATTCAAGCCATGGTGGGAGTGCTAATAGGCTGTGGCAGGGCTATTGTCCACACCTCTCCCTCAACCTCTCTAGTGGTCATGCATGACCCCTATACTCCACATGTGAATCTGGCCAACAAGCTATTGTCAGCCTGCATCATCAACAAATCATGTCAGAAATATATCCATAATCATATCATCTAATCAGATGCACTAATATCACAATAAAACAATAAAACCCCAATGGTACACTCCTCGACTCGATTCGGAGTCCAAGGGGTTCCATCGATGCCTCTGCATCCTCGAGGTCCAAAATCCTGCACACTCAATAAAACCGATTCAATAGCACCCGTCTATGTCAATGCAATAAAACAACATGTCACCAACCCATAATGCCTCATAATCAAAATCAATGTTTTAATATCATAAAATACGGATCACTTGCGAGCAAGTGTCCTCAAAGAATAAGTTCACTCAGTGCGCAAGAGCGAGATGTTACAATGAGCCTATTCTATAAAATATCTCATTATGAAGGCCCAAGAAAAAGGCCTAATAAATACATCACATTTGGCCTCTCAAAATGATGGTGATAATCACCATAGTCATTTTGATAAAGAACATAAGTGGTCCCTTTCAAATAAGATTGTTCTTGGAAAATGTAGCTAAAAATTCCTATTACTTATTACATGCATATCCAAGTTATATAAATCTTGAGAAGAAATAAAGGATGCACTCATTATCACAAACATATTTAAGAAAGAATTTTCACTGAGAGGAGCTTTAAGATACTTGAATATACACGACATCTTGCCTCTTGAAATGATGATGATAATCACCATATTAATTTTGATAAAGAACATAAGTGGTCCCTTTGAGGTGAGATTATTATTGGAAAATGTAGCTAAAAATTCCTATTAATTATTACATGCATGTAAGAGTTTTATAAATCTTGAGAAGAAAGAAAGGATGCACTCATTATCACAAACATATCTGAGCAAGTACTTTCACTAAGAGGATATTTAAGATACTTGAATACTATCATAAAGAAGTGATAGGGTGACATACAAATAGTATGGTTTGGAAGTTAATATACTTCACTAATACAATACTTGTGATGAATAATCGAAAGCATAATTATTAGGATGTTTTCACTATTTACCCATACCTACCTTATGATGGCTATACATGGAGAGTTTTGATGAAGAATTTTGATCCCAAACCAACCCAATGATCATATATATAGTAATACAAGGTGTCTAGGAGATGGTATGAATCCATAATCAATCAATCAGGTGTTACTATGAAGATATTGTAGTAAAACATTTGAAATAAGCCAATTAGAGTGTTCTAAAACATACTATGTTCCTATCTTGATCATGCTTTCTTACGAAGATGTACTAAATGGTGCTTTTGAGTGAAGATGTACTAAATGGTGCTTTTGAGTGGTAGAGTATAAAGAAATAAATTGTAATATTTATTGATCAACATATCTTATTAACTTCAATTATGTATCACTATGTTATTTGTAGTTCCTACACTTTTTAATATATATCAAGATTAGTATTGTTTCATTAAGATAATTAGAGACTTAGGAATTAGTTAAACTCAATTTGGTCTAATGTTTCTTTAAGTAAATTGTGTTTCTTTAGTGTGATTTTTGTAACTAACTAATTCAATGTTCATGATTATGTTCTATACATAAAGTGATTTGAATATTCATCTTATGATCAATAACGACACTTGATCTATGACTTAGAACTAGATTAGTCCATGATGTTTATTGAAAGAGCATGAAGGGTCATTTGTTGATAATGATTTACGGGACATGTTAATGTAATCTCTATTATTTTTTCATTGATATATTGTCTCAAGTGTCCATGTTGTTTGGGGCCATAGATTGTTTCTCTCTTTGAGGGTTTTAACTATGTAAACACTAGTGTATTGATATTTGATCTCTTCATGTGAACGATTGCCTTAAGGTGTTCGACTTGTGTGGATATAATCATGCTATCAAATATTGTATGAAAACTTACTCTCATTTTTTTATCAAGATATTGAACCTATGTCATTGCATGCAACAAAGATATCTAGATTTTTTTTCTTCTTAGCATTTTTGGGTTAAGTGAAACACTCTAGTACATCTAGAGTCCCATTTCTAGTTGAAAAAAAACATCATTTCAACTAAAGAGGTACTTGTTTTCCATGAGGGATTCACCTTATTTACCAATATCTTATCACATTTAATCATAAAGGGGGGCTTTCAAATTGTGAAAAATAGAGTCAATATATTGTAAGTATTCGAGGGGGTGTAGGGTATTGTGGGGTTTTTAGGTGTTGGGGGTGTATTAAAAGTGGTATTTGGAAAAAATATGGATTGTTTTTATTGGAAATATGCATTGGGAGGGGATTTCACAAAATGATTTTGGAAAGTATTTATCAATACTCAATGAAATTGGAAGTATTCTTCAATATCACATGAATGCATGTGCTATGTCACGATTTCATTAAGCAAAGACCACATGTTAGTTTTGCAATATATAATCATTTATATCATATCTAGAGGCATAAAACTTCAATTTTAAGATTTTTTAAAAAGTACCTCCATTATGCTATTATAATTTATAATTTTCAATTTGCTTTCTTTCTGATTTACATATGATATTTTCCTATACCTTGTGCAATCCTAGAAAAAAAAGCAAGAGAGCAGAAAGTATTTTATGATTTATGTATGTTCTTTTCCCATTCCTTGTGCCATATTTCCAAATAAAAAAAAAAAAAAAAATTAGCATTTTTTGGTAGACTAATTGAAATCTAACCTTGAGCATATAAGGTTCTGAAATCATTTTGAAAATATTTGCTTGTTTTTAATTTGGAAATATTTGGTTATTTTACTTTTTGTGGAAATATTTATATGGAAAACATGAACTTCAAGGATCCCAAGCTTGAGAGGATAAACAATAAAAAATAAAACCCCTTTTCTCCTCTCTGAAATTTGATATACATAACCCTCTTGGAAGTTACGTTATAAAAATAGAGATCTTAATTCTAAAATTCTTTCCCTTTTTAAGTTACATTTTGTAAAATTGAATACAAGTTAATTTATAAAATAACTTTGTTGTAAAGTGTATCTCACTTAAGTTATAAATTTATTACTTTTAAAGTAATTTTATTGTTCTTTTTTTAAAGTTATTTTTTGCATACAACTTTAAGCTACAAAATAACTCTATTATAAAAATGATTCTCAAATATTTTATAAAAGTGGGTCACTTAAGTTATAAAAGTAATTTATTTGCAAAAGTGAATTTATAAGATAAACTTAGTTTTTTTTTTTTTCTCTTTACAAGTGAGCAAAATCATCATGTAGCCATTACCATGTGGGCCAATATCCACATGCTTGATGGCCTCTTGGTTACAATTTTGAACTTTTATGCCTTTCTTCAAATGTGATACAAGTGGATATTGGTGGCCACTCACCTATTCCAACTATCTCCTCTTGACAGTTTGTAGTTCATCACGTTCCTCTGTAATTCTTTGTAATTGAGGGTTCTACACTTCTAGGGTTGTCTGAATCCCTACACAGCTTCTAGGTGGATATTGGTGGTCACCCACCTACTCCAACTAGCTTATTTTGGATGTTTTCATGTCAGTACATCTTTTTGTACTTCCAGGGCTATTTTGGGGCCCTAAACAATGGTTTTTTGTCTTGCCACAATCAAATTGTAGCCAAAGTTAGAGTTTGATGGCATATGTGTAGTTCTTGAAAATACCTTTCCAATGGGTTATCACGCATCTAAAATGAAGATCACATGCAAAAGTTTTGACCCTAGGAAGTTGAGGTATCAACTTACCCATCAAAGCCCACATACCATTTAGTGTTTCATCTCCTAGGGTTAGGTTTTTGGATGTCTAGGGTTTTGGAATTCATGAGTAATGTTAAAAATGCCTCTGGAGCCTCATTGTAATGAGTCTTCTTAGATGGATTCCAGTAGAAGTGACATCTCTTCTCAGAGATAGCTACCACCATTCGAGAAAGTTGTTTTCAATTATGCAGTTTTATAGTTTCGGCCTATTTTATTTATTCAATAGAAGTTATTGTTCACTGGATATCTGTTATTTATCTCCATATATCTGTGTTATTGTATTTAGTTTGTTATTCATTTTGTTCCACTCATAAATCCAGATCAAAATGAACATAACTTTGTCATCAAGATTCCATTTTTTTTCTTTCTTTTGAAACTACCTATTTTTGTGAGCTCTCTCTATAAAAACAATCAATTTCTACTTTTGAAACAATATTACTAATTGTGATATGGCTAGTGCAAGTGAGATCCTACTTATTAGTTCTAACTAGTTCTAACTACTACTCATGGATATCCCATATGGAGGATTTAATAAGAAGTAAGGGTATTTACCAAGTTTCCTTGGGAACTAATGTTATACCTATTATTTTATTGAATAAATCTAATTGGGATGAAAAAAATGATGCAACACATGGATTAATAGGGATATCAGTCTCCAGTGATTTAGAATTCATCTTCAAAGGATTGAGATCTCAAATGAAACTTGGAAAAAAATTTAAATTGAGTTTGGTAAAAACAACAAGATTTGATCCCAGTAGCCTGAAAACCTGACACAGACCCCCAACCCTCTGGCCGTGATCCGCCCAGAATCGTTCTTAATTCTCCTTGAGCCGAAGTGGCTCCCTCCGATCCCTATTGGAACCTCATGAATCCTATCCATAGTTCCTTCATGAAAACCCACCCTATGTAACTTAACACCAGGCGCTAGCCTTACATCTCCATGCGACCACAACTGAACCTTAGCGCAAGCGCCTTTCGCAACTCACGAGTTCATGAGTCGATGAACCTCGACTCCTCTTTCCTCAAACATTTGATACCCAAGATGTGATACAGGTATGGCTCCCTCCCCACTAGCGTCTACTACATATAACCGTAGCCTAGGATAAACACTAGCACTACTCTCAACTCGCGACTTCGCGAGTTGGAGTGTTGAGCCCTCGTGCTCCTCCTTCGCGAATCCTTGAAAAGCGACAAGTCAACAATGGGTTGACTCCTTCCTAAGCATCGTGTGTCCACCACTTATCACCCACTTCCACTTTTCTCTGGGTGCTTGTTGTTACGCCACCTGTCAACCACGTGGCCCCCACCTAACGGATGTGCCACGTGTTCATATGAACCCTCGACGCTCAACACTTCACGATTTCGTAGTCGAAAAGAAATTATTTCAACCCCCGAACCCCCGATATGCGATACCTCGTGAAGGTTCTGATCCAACGGTTCCCCTGTGACTTGGATCCAATGGTCTGGATCTCCTTCCCTGCTCCTCGCAAATCGAGACTTCGTGAAACCAAGAATTTGGTTTTCCCTCCAAACTCATGAACACCGAATTCGTGAAATGATCCAACGACGTGGGTTGAAATGAGATCAACAGCTCATATTGACCCTCAAATCCTAGGTGATGGGTTTCACTGGCCTCTAACCACCTTGCAACTTTGCAAGATCCAACAACTCTCGCAACTTCGACACTTCCTTCACGAAGGTCTCTCACCTTCCATACAACTCCTTTACTGGGTGCTTCTAAGTGTTTAAATCCCTCGCAACTTGGTGTGATCCTAGGGCTCTCAGCATTTCGACACTTCTCCACAAAGAAATTTCACTATTCGTTCACTCTTTTCAAGGATCTCAGGCCAAAATGACTTGGCGTTCTTCCACTTGAACTTGACCTCTGCGAGACAATTTCGATTTCTGCCTCCCTTTGAACACTTCAAAGGTGCTATCCCTCCTGATCTCTCGCTTTCAAATTTAAGCCTCCAAAAGGAATCCTGCTCGCACTCCTTGTGACAAACTTTCAATTAACTTCTCGTTATTTGAGTTTTCAACCCTGTGCACTTTTTGCAACAGTAGTCCTTCAACCTTCACCTTAGTTGATAAATTCTAAGGCCTCAACCAGCCTGCGCACACCTTGCACAACTCTGTGCTTCTCCTACACTTATGCTGGTATGAGAACAACGATATCTCTCCTAATCTTTCTGAGATAAAACTCAGACCCACATCAACGCACACCTTGCAGACGTTCACTGCACTCCTTGTAGGAACTCTCAGAAAGAGAAATAATTGAAACTCATTCTTCTTCTCTCTCAGACTTCATATATTTAGCATGAAATCATACACACAACATAGCATTGAAACAAATGCGTAGGAAAGAAAACAAAACAACTGTGTACATGTCATTTAACTAATGTAAATAGTAAGCATCATAACACCATGAAAATTGAGTTAAAGCTTTATATATTAACTCAAGTGTTCCTGTACATGGGTTCTTCTCTACAGCTCTCTGCTATAGCTCTCCAGCTTATGAATTTTGAATGATAATAATGTTACAATTATACAAGGGTGAGGGTGTCTATATCCATTTTCCCTCCCACACCTCTAAACTGTCTAATCTAACATTCATATCTACCTACTTTACATTAACAGACTTAAATGCCTATTACATCCGGTAGATGAGAGTAATTTCTCCAGATCTGTTCATATCTCCAAGACATAAATGTAAGTACACTTCTCCTAGCTATTACATTAATGCTTCAGTTTTCAAAATTCAAAACGTTTTTATAAAAACGTGCCCTTTTTTCATCTGCACGTCCAGCTTTTCCTTTGGCTAGGCGCGTGCTTTGGCTTTGTACAATGCTCCTGCATCATACTCCCTCGCTTGAAAATTTTCATGAACTCCTATTAATGAGATCTTGCATGGTCTATCCATGCTTTTGAATTGCTACTTCATCCTCCCAATTGGCATCTTCAACTGGATGTCCCTTCGACTTGACCAAGTATTCAAAATACTTCTTTCTCCTAGTCTTTCTGCTAATCCTCTTATCAATTATGCTTTCCATCTGTGGCTTTCCAGCTACAGGCATTTTTTTTGTCCATTGAATTTCTTCTTGCTCATCCTCTGCTTTTGCTTCTTCAGCTCTGTAAGGGTACAAATCCATGACATTGAATATCAGTGAGATTCCGACCCCATCGGGTAATTCAATCTCATATGCATTTGCCCCAAATTTCCTTATGACCCTGCACGGTCCAATATTTTTCATCTTCAGTTTGTTATACATTCCCCTTGGGAACCTCTCCTTCCTTAGATGTGCAAGAATCAGATCAACAACTTCAAATTGAAGTTCTCGCCTATGTTGATCTGCTCTACGCTTGCATTCTTGACTTGAATTCTGCAATCACTCTTTGATTCGGCTGTGAAGCTCCTTCATTCCTTATGCAAAGTCCTCTGCACTAGCACTTATGAATTCAGTTTGTTCTGCATATTTCAATTTATAAACTCCCCTTGGTTGCATTCCATATACAACTTGGAATGGATTCTGGCCTGTGATTCTATTGAGTGACTCATTGTAAGTGAATTCCGCCTGTGGCAGAATGTGATCCCATTGACTGTGGTGTTTAGTCACTAAGCTCCTCAGCAAATCTCCCAAGCTCCTATTTACGACCTCTGTCTTTCCATCCGTTTGAGGATGATACGCTGAGATAAAAGACAAATTTGTTCCCAGCTTCTTCCATAAGGTCCTCCAGAAATGTCCCATGAGCTTGGTATCTCGATCAGAAATGATACTCTTTGGAAAACCATGAAGATTGACAACTTCCTTGAAAAACAGGTTCACAATATGAGTTGTGTCATTGGTTTTCTGGCATGGTATGAAATTTTCCATCTTTGAAAATCTGTCAACTACCACAAAGATTGAATGACATCCTCTTTGTGTCCTTGGTAGCCCCAATATAAAATCCATACTCACTGCATCCCATGGCCTTTCAGGAATGGGTAACGGTTGGTATAACCCTGTGTTCTTCCTTTTTCCCTTCGTGTGCTGACAAATTCTGCACCTATCCACAAATTTCTTCACATGTGTCCTCATCCCTGGCCAAAAATATGAGTCATTCAACTTTGAGAATGTTTTATCATGACCGAAGTTTCCAACTAATCCTCCACTGTGTTTTTCCTTCAGTAAAATCTCCCTCATGGAGCATTTCAAAATACATAGTTCATTCTCCCTGAACAATAATCCATCCTGGATCATGTATTCAATCCATTGGCTTCTATCTCTGAGAATTGGATTCTCAGATGCCTCATATGCCTCCTTGAAGTCTGGATCATCTCTGTACATTTCTTTGAGGTTATCAAAACCCAAAGTCTTGACTCTGAATTCCTGCATAAGCAAACTTTTCCTACTCAAAGCATCAACAACTTTGTTAGCAGTTCCATAAATATGCTTAATCACAAAAGTAAAATTCTGCATGTATTCAACCCATTTATCATGTTTTTGGTTCAACTTCTCCTATTGAGTCACGAATTGTAAAGCGTTATTATCATTGTACAAAACAAACTCCTTGGGAACCAAATAGTGTCTCCATATCTTCAGCGCTTGTATGAATGCATAGAATTCTTTGTCATACTGGGAGTATTTAATCTTTGCTTCATTTAGTTTTTCACTGAAGTACGCAATCAACTTGTCATCTTGGCTCAAGACCGCTCCAATTGCAAATCCACTCGCGTCACACCTAACCTGGAATGTCTTGCTGAAATATGGCAAAACCAGAATTGGTTTCTCAGTGATCTTCTTCTTCAACAACTTGAAACTCTTCTCTGCTTCCTCCATCCATTGAAAATATTTATGTCTTTTCTTCACTGTATCCATCATCAACGTGCTAATTCCACTGAAGTTTCGGATGAATTTCTTGTAGAAGCTAGCCAAACCATGAAACCTTTGTATTTCAAATACACTCTTCGGTGATGGCCAATCCTTAATCGCCTTTATCTTTTCTAGATCCATTTTCAGTTCATTTGCAGAGATAACAAAACCCAAATAAATGAGTTATGTCCTCATAAATGATGATTTCTTCATATTGATCAGCAATTTCTCTTGCTATAATCTTCCCATTACTGCAGCTAAGTGCTTTAAGTTCTCTACTTCAGTTTTGCTGAAAATTAATATATCATCAAGATATACAATGACAAATTTCCCTATGAAATCCTTTAGGACTTTGTTCATCAACCTCATGAAAGTATTGGGCGCATTTGTTAGGCCAAATGGCATGACAAGCCATTCATATATCCCTTCATTTGTCTTGAATGTTGTCTTCCATTCATCACCTTCTCTCATTCTAATCTGATGATATCCGCTTTTTAAATCAATCTTTGAAAAAAACTTTGCTCCACTCATCCAATCCATCAAATCATCCATCCTTGGAAATGGAAACCTGTATCTGATGGTAATCTTATTGATTTCCCTTGATTTTGTACACATTCTCTAGCCTCCATCTTTCTTTGGGTTGAGCACTGTCGGAACAACACATGGAGTCAAGCTTTCTCAAATCAATCCTTTGTCCATTATGTCCTGGACCTGTCTCTTAACTTCTTCATTTTCCTGCGGTGTCAACCGATATGCTGCTTTGTTTGGAAAACTAGCTCCAGGTATAAGATCGATATGATGACTTAGACTCCTGATAGGCAACAACGAACAAGTTAGTTCGTCCACTACTATATCAGCAAACTCTTCCAACAACTCCTGGATTTCTTCTGGTAAATAATCTATCCTCATACTGGTCAAAACAATTTTGGGCTTCCTGATCACAATGAATTGCATGTCTTCCTTCTTCTTAACCTCATTAAGAAGTTCCTTCCCACTCATGAGAAGTACAGTGTTGCTCATTTATGTTTTCACCTCTTTATCCTTAATCGACAACAACATGTGAGTCCTACCATTTTTCTCTAGGGTGTATGTGTTCTTTCTCCCATCATGAACCATGTTTCTGTCATATTGCCACGGTCTACCCAGCAATAGATGACAAACATCCATGGGAATGACATCACATAATATTTCATCTTTGTACCCTCCTATTTTAAATTCAACTAAACATTGTTTAGTGACGTTTACCTGATGTCCTTTTTGTAGCCATGAAACTCTGTATGGGCTTGGATGTGCAAAAGTCTCTAGCTCCAGCTTTTCTACCATCTCTGTAGATATGATATTGTCTGTGCTATCGTTGTCCACTATGACCTTGCATACCCTGTCTTTGGTTTTGCAGGCAGTCCGAAACAGACCGTTTCTTTGGGTTGGGTTCCTGCCTCCTTCTCTGGCTTCAAGAGAACTTTCCTCATCATTAATGATCTTCCTCCCTCAACGTCTTCTGCCTCAACATTCCATCCTTGATCTTCAGCAATGTGAGTTTCACCACCTTCTTTCTTCCTATCTGGACACTCATAGGATTTATGTCCAATTTTTCCATAGACAAAGCATTTCACTTCACCTCCTCTGCCTCTTCCTCTTCCTCTGGCTCGAGGAAAATTATTTCTATCAGCATACTGCCTTCTCTGTGAGCTTCCTCCTCTCTCAGGTTGAGGTTGAGGTTTCTTCCCCTCTTCTTTAGGTTTATAACTTCTATTTTGGGCAATTGTTTTGCCTCTGGCTTGACTTCTACCTCGACCTCTTTGACCTTGCTTCTGGCTCAACTTCTCTTTAGCTATCAGAGCTATCTGATAAGCATCCCAAATTTTGAATGGTCATCATGCTCATGTCATATTGAATGTCATATCGTAGACCATTCAAGTACCTGGCAACTTTTTCATCATCGCTTTCCCGATGACCTGCTCTGATGTTTATCTTGTAGAATTCTTCAGTGTATTCTTTCACTGACATCAGCTTCTGTCTCAAATTCTGCATCCTCCGAAACAAAGTGATTTGATAATCCTTGGGTATAGATTTGGATTTCATTTTTGCAACCATTCTATCCCATCTTTTGACTTCCTGCTTTCCCTTGCAGCGTCTGTCAGCCTACAGTTCATCCCACCATAGTGTTGCATGCCCTTTAAGTCTGGTAACAACATGTTTTACTTTATTGTCTTCCTCGACATCCTCATAGTTGAAGTATTTGTCTAGAGCTGTAATCTAGTCTAGAATTTCTTCAACATCCAAGTTTCCTTCGTACACTAGAATGTCCATTTTTTCCCTAGCACCTATCCTTGCANTTTAACTTTCAGCCTCGTTGATATCCCCAACATCGACTATGTGCCTTTGTGTTGTCTCCATAGCATCAAGCCTGGCACGTAACTCACACATTTCTCTTTCCACTACTGGATCAGGCATTTGCCTGTCTCTTCTTCTCGGCGACATGGCTATAAAATTTTCCTCTTTTCTCTCTGCTACAGAAAGCAAAGAATTTGTTCTGTGATCTGATACCACAACTGACGTAGACCCCCGACCCTTTGGCCATGATCCGCACAGGATCGTTCTTAATTCCCTTCAAGCCGAAGCGGCTTCCTCGGATCCCTATTGGAACCTCACAAATCCTATCCACAGGCCCTTCATGAAAACCCACCCTGCGCAACTTAATACCAGGCACGAGCCTTACATCTCCATGTGACCATAACTAGGCCTTAGCGCAAGCACCTTTTGCAACTCATGAGGTCGTGAGTCGATGACCCTCGACTCCTCTTTCTCCAAACCTTCGATACCCGAGATGTGATATGGGTATGGCTCCCTCCCCACTAGCACCTGATACATATAACCATAGGCTAGGCTAAACACTAGCACTACTCGCAACTCGCAACTTCGCGAGTTGGAGTGTTGAGCCCTCGTGCTCCTCCTTTGCGAATCCTCGAAACATGACAAGTCAACAATGGGTTGACTCCTTCCTAGGCATCGTGTGTCCACCACTTGTCACCCGCTTCCACTTTTCTCTAGGTGCTTGTTGTTGTGCCACCTGTCAACCACGCGACCCCCACCTAACGGATGTGCCACGTGTTCGTACAAGACCTTGGCGCTCAACACTTTGCGACTTCACAGTCAAAAAGAAATTCTTTCAACCCCAAACCCCTGATACGTGATACCCCACAAAGTTTCAGATCCAACGTTTCTCCCGTGACTTGGATCCAATGGTCTGGATCTCCTTCCCTACTCCTCGCAAATCAATACTTCACGAAACCAAGAATTTGGTCTGCCCTCCAAACTCACGAACCCTGAATTCGCAAAATGATTCAACGACATGGGTTGAAACGAGATCAAAATCTCATATTGACCCTCAAATCCTAGGTGATGGGTTTCATCGGCCTCTAACCACCTTGCAACTCTGCAAGATCCAACGAATCTCGCAACTTCGACACTTCCTTCATGAAGGTCTCTCACCATCCATACGGCTCCTTTCCTGGGTGCTTATAAGTTCTTAAATCCCTCACAACTTGGTGTGATCCTAGGGCTCTCGACATTTCGACACTTCTCCACGAAGAAATTTCACCGTTCGTTCACTCTTCTCAAGGATAGCGGACCAAAATGACTTGGCATTCTTCCACCTGAACTTGACCTCTGTGAGATGATTTTGATCTCTGCCTCCCTTTGAACACTTCAAAGGTGCTATCCCTCCTGATCTCTCGCTTGCAAATTCAAGCCTCTAAAAGGAATCCTGCTCGCACTCCTTGCGACAAACTTTCAATTAACTTCTCTTTATTTGAGTTTTCAACCATGTGCACCTTTTGCAACAGTAGTCCTTCAGCCTTCACCTTAGTGGATAAATTCTAAGGCCTCAACTAGCCTATGCACACCTTGCACGGCTCTGTGCTTGTCCTACACTTCTGCTGGTATGAGAACAATGATATCTCTCCTGAGCTTTTTGAGATAAAACTCAGACCCACGTCAATGCACACCTTGCGGACGTTCACTGCACTCCTTGCAGGAACTCTCAAAAAGAGAAACAATTGAAACTCATTCTTCTTCTCTCTCAGACTTCATATATTTAGCATGAAATCATACACACAACATAACATTGAAACAAATGTGTAGCAGAGAAAACAAAACAACTGTGGACATGCCATTTAACTAATGTAAACAGTAAGCATCAGAACACCATGAAAATTGAGTCAAATCTTTATATATTAACTCAAGTGTTCCTGTACATGGGTTCTTCTCTACATCTCTCTGCTACAACTCTCCAGCTTATGAATTTTGAATGATAATAATGTTACAATGATACAAGGGTGAGGGTGTCTATATCTGTTTTCCCTCCTACACTTAAACTGTCTAGTCTAACATTCATATCTACCTACTTTACATTAACAGACTTAAATGCCTATTACATCCGACAGATGAGAGTAATTTCTCTATATCTGTTCATATCTCCAAGACATAAATGTAAGGACGCTTCTCCTAGCTATTACATTAATGCTTCATTTTTCAAAATTCAAAACGTTTTTATAAAAACGTGCCCTTTTTTCATCTGCACATCCAGTTGTTCCTTTGGCTAGGCACGTGCTTTTGCTTTGTACGATGCTCCTGCATCAAAACCAATTAATTACATTGTGTAACATCATGCTCTTACATGCACTGAGAGAACTTATTCTTTGAGCACACTTGCTTGCAAGTGATCCGGGTTATTATACTATTGGTCTATTTAATTATGATTATGAGATATTATGGATTTCATGATATGTTATTTTTTTGTATTTACATAGACAGGTTCTATTGATTGGGTTCTCCTGAGTGTGAAGGAATTTGGACATCGAGGATGCAAAGGAATCGATGAAACCCCTTGGACTCCAGATCGAGTCAGGGAGTGGAATGTTGGGTTTGAATGTTGTTGATATTACATATGTACATATGATTATATATTACAATGATTGATTATTATTGTTGACATGATTTGCTGATGGATGTAGGCTGACAATAGCTTGTCGACCAGACTCACATTTAGAGTAGAGGGGTCATGGATGACAACCAAAGACATTGAGGGAGAGGTGTGGCAGCAGCCCTACCACAACCTACTAGCACTCCCATCATGGCTCGAACTGTAGGTTAACAATTACCTAGTTCGAAAAGACCCACGATGTCGTGAGGGTAGACTATGATAGTCGCTCATGATGATTCTAAGGGGTGCGCAATAAGGCAGGGGCCTTATTCCTTAGAGGCCCTTAGTCTCCCACAAGATCACCTGGCAGAGTATTGACTCCAGGGGTTCGACGTCTACTAAATTCAGTCAAGAGGCGAGTGGCACCCTTGGAGAACATAGTGAGTCTTGAAGGGCATCTCGTGCAAAGAAAACAAAAAGAGGCGAGTGGAACCCTTGGAGCAAGTAGTGCGTCTTGAAGGGCACGTCGTGCAAAGAAAAAATAAAGAGGTGAGTGCCACCCTTGGAGCAAGTAGTGCGTCCTCAAGGGCACATCACAATTTTTACTGATAAGTTAATAAACCTAGTGCCTAGAAAACTATGCCTCCTTAGGACCTGGTCAACCTTAAAATAGATGA
>JASDQU010273165.1:0-10806 GCA_032191745.1 Picea mariana
ATTTGGCGGATTGCGGATCCTAAGGGCAAGTGCATTTTTGCACTTGAAAGTCCGAAACCCCGACGAGAAGGAATATAAGGATACGGTCTTATGGAAAATGGTCACATGGACCAGGGCATAGCCAGGAGAGGCTAAGGCAACAAAGGAGCGCATTGGGATATTGGAGGTCGAGACATCGGGAGTTTGGAAACCCCGAAACCCGATTCTCTATTCTTCTGTCGTCGAAGAGAATAGTGACCAGCCTAAAGACTGTAAAGTGCCAAAAAGACCTGTGGGTCCATTTCGAAGGAGATTCCAGTGGGAATCAGAAGAGCTATTCCGGCTCGAGGGGAAAAATTGAACGATCCTTAAGACAGGGAGGTCAGGCATGGGACCTGCTGAGGTAGGTGCCCAGGTGGATGCCGTCACATAGCATGAGGCCCTTAAACAGGCCTGAAAACCTTAAATGTTTACTTAAATAAGCCTTTCACAGTACATTTTTCCTCAAATTTTTCCATACAATGTTGCAGTGAATTTTTCCATATATTGTTGTCCACCTCCACTTGCATAGCCATCATATGTTTCATACTTCTTCTATGCTTGGATTGCAATTTAGGCCTTCTTGAAGATACATATATTGTTTGTTGGTTCACTGATTGTTGCTTGTCTGTTGGTTCGTTGGCTCGTCGACTACTGCTTGTTGTTGTTTGGTTCAATTTTGCAAGGTTGAGCTCATGCACCTACAGTTGGACATGTTGGTTCTTGTTGCTTGCTTTTGTTTGCTTCAACTTTGCAAGGTTGGGGTCCTGCACCCGCAGTTGGTGTTGCTTTCTCACTTTGCAGGGTTGTTGACGGGCAAAATCGACCGTCCATCAACTGGAAGAGTGGAACAGGTCCGGGGTTGTCTAATAACCCAAGCCGCTTGGGATGAACCACCCTGACGGGTTTAGCGGCTCCGTTATCCAATCTAAGGTCCTAAGAAAACAAAAAAGAAAAACTATTCTAAACTAACTAAACTAACTAAAAACAAACTAATAAACTAATCTAACTATTCTAACTATTAAACAAACTAAACTAAAACTAACTATTAAAACAAACTAAACTAATCTAACTATTCTATATATACAATCTACTAACTACTACTATACTAACTCTAACTAATTAACTATCTAACTACTAACTAAAATATAACTTATTCACAAAATGTACAATATCTACACTTTACAGATTTAGATAAAACATGAAAAATTCATTTATATTCTGCCCTGATGACAAAGAGAGACATTTTTTATTGATTTTATGAACAAGAAATAAAATGAAAAATAACTAAACTAAATGATTTAAAAACTAATTCTAACTAAAAATCTATCTAAACATATATCTAACTAAACTACTAATAAATATACTAAACAAATTAACAAAAATAAATCACAAACTAACCTGGAGAAATGCTCCAGATTTGTCCTGCGTATGATGATTGTCTTAGCTGATCAGAGGGAGGAAGCCCACACTGAATTATCCAGGAGATTCTCGTAAACGATACGCTGCAGTGCTCTACAAGTTTGATTACAGGACAAACAAGACATAAAAATAACAACAATCTTATGATTTATAAATCTTCACAGTTAGATAAACCTGCATGCAAAGATCTATACATAATAGTTCAATTGATGAAGAAGAGAAATCTGTCATTCATTAGCTGAACTAAGTAATTGTTGTATTCTTTAAATTAGTGAAAGAAATCAGACATGGATCACAATAATTCAAACATATCATTCTGCAAAAGACTATGATAGCTAAAGTAGTCATTAATCAAATGCAAATTGATAAGCATAAACATGAAACAAAAGATTGATATTATGAAAGCGAAAGTTGTAGCAGAACATCAACTTCTGTCTCAGTTTGTATTAGAAATCCATAATCCTGGTTCTCCCACAAGTGAGGATGATCCTTATTACAAAAAATAATAAGTATTTATAAGTTTTCCACAGAGTAAAACCTCTCTGTGGAAGTTATCAAACTGATTACATAAAATCCGGGAATATATCCCAAGTTTAACTAAACTAGGAATCTAAAGTAAAACTAAAATACACAAATATTCCCCTATACTGTCTAACATGTCCCATTCAATTCGAATTTACCTGAAAAGGGCCAAAAATGAACAAGTTAGAAGGATTCTTTATTAACAAAATGATAAAAATCTAATTCTATGGACTAGCTACAGAATCTTGTGATTCTATAGCCGGTCTAAATAAGACACAGAATCAGCATCAAAATCGATTAAAAATCTTTTAAAAGAATTAAATTCAATTATAATCCAATAGCTATTTGAAAACGAATCATTGAAGTTGCAATTGTTATACCATTCGAAATCAAACAGGATCAAAATCAAACAAATGATCATAGAGTTAAGCATACTTTGTTTCTCTTGTTACCACCAAAATCGAACGAACAGAATCATAATTAAGAGTTGTGAAATCGTTTGATATCAATTTGAAATCGATATAATCACAACAAATCGGGGGAAATTTTTATATTGCCTTATCAACAGGAAATACGATGGAAATCAAGCAAGATCATTTACAAATCGTTTTAACTGTATTGATAAAGCAAACAATTCATACCACGAAAATCAGTTCAAATGAATTCATAAGAGGATCCGATCGTTTACAAATTGGGAAAACAAGATCGATTGACTCCAACAAATTATAACCAAATTTGATACAGATAACAAAGTCAATCAATTTGTTTTGCAAATTCAAAATCAATTAGAGTAGCATTTATGATACGAATCCAGCAAGCAAATCGAACACCTGGAGTTTAACATAGTCATTGCAAATCATAATCATTCCACGATTCGGGCGTGAGTATTATCTGCATAGACTTAAATGAGAGCATTGTTTCCATAAAAACATCATATTTTCCAAATCCAAATCGAACAGGGTTGTATTCCATCTTCGAAAATTATATGACACAACACATTAAAAGATCGTAACAACCAAACTCACGAAATCATTCACCAATCACAGCATATAAATCATAACAAAATCAAATCCAAACCTGATTGTATTCTAAATTGAGCATGAAAAACTTCCTGTTTGGAGTGAATACAAAACGAATTGATTTGAAAGCAAACCATTAGCTTCATTAACTCAATCAAACAAACTAACAAATCAAATCCAAACGAAGACCATTCAAATCCAATAAAAAATCTATCAATGGCTATACTGGGAATGATCAAATCATATATCCAAAACGAAATTCCATTCATTTTTAGCAAAGCGAAAAATATATACAGGATGAGCACATTATGACAGAGCCATTTCGAAATATAAACAGAACTATTTGAAGACCAAATTTCAATCACTATATTACTCATGGTCACTCACAAAACTAAAACGATATCAAAATCCATACCTGTATGGCGAGCATATGGCTTAATCATAACAATTTGGAGTTGACGACAGCTGTGGCTGATTCAACATTCTTGAAAACGATGGAGCCGGTTGTCTTCTGCTTCTTTTCAGCTGCTTGGAGTTGGTCTCTTTGGCTAGTCAACACTGCAATTTGATCTTCCAACGATTGAATTTTCAATTGGAGTAGGGGAACATCGATGTAGTATCGTTCCAACCATAAATCACATTGGTCATAGGGCAACTGTGTGGGTTTCGTAAAATCCGGTGAGGGTTTGGACACATTGTTGAGGGTTTCGTTAGGCAATTTAATACCAGGGTAGCTAAGGTTATTCCTTAGGCAGGGGGGAAGATTCGTCATGAAATCATAAGGTGGTTTGGGGCATAAGCCCTGTGAGTAGGGGTACTCACTGGCTAGAAAATTTTCTACGTCAGAGTCCAAATCCTCACTTAGGACGATAGGCTTTGACTCAGCAGAGGGTTTAGGTTTGTTTCTAGCCATCCTTGAAATAAGTCGAGCGTTCTTTTTACCCTTGGCATTAGCAGTAGGGTTTGCCTTACGCTTTTTCCTTACAAGATTTTCAATAGTCTCGGCCTTCCCAGTTCCAACATCTGGTAATTCAATAGGAGGGTAGACCGAAGGCTTAGGAGAGGGCAATAGGATATGGAAGGGCACGGGTGGCCCAGTCTTGATTTCACTCACCACGGGCTTGTCAACCTACATAGGGTTTGTGTCCTCGAAACCATTTCGAGCGATGAAAGCTCTCCATCTATCACCATATAAACTCAAATGATAAACAACGATAAGTTTAATAAGCCCATGGTGGAACAGGCTACTGTCAGCCTTCTCCTTTTTAAACCTTTTCAACATTTTATATAAGATGCGCTGAAAGTAAAAGGGCATATTCAACGGGTATCCCATAAAATTCATTAGCAAACGCAGGTGGTAGAGAAACACAAGTCCATATTGACCTTCACAGGTCACGAACTGCTTGACTATCATCAAAGTATCATGCCATCGTGGTTTAAGTGCAGAGATGGGCATACCTCTGTCACAAGAGGTGACTTTGCGCGAGAGAAACAGCAGCGGCCATGGACCTTCTTCTACTTTAGAATTTTTGAACCAACGCTGACCCATGGAAGGTAACCCTGTAGCAGAAATAATAAACTTCTCATCAATTTCCAACTGTATGTCACCCACCTTGGCTCTACAGCCATCAAAAGTTAAAGCAAACTGTTGTGCCACAAATAGGCTAAAACCCTCAAATCTCTGCATGAAGGTGAGCCAACTGTTAGCCTCCAAGTCTTTCCAGGCATTGTCAAACATTAACAAGGCTTGGTTGCTGTTTGGCTTGATTTGCACGACTGGTGCCATGGAGCCGAGCACATGGTAAGCCCAGGGTTTGGGTCATAACACACACAGGAGAAGAATGCACGCGGGGCTATCCGAGCTAACAGAGGTAAATGGTGAACAAGGGATAGGCATAAATGCCATCATGCGAAGGTGGTGGAGTTTATCTCTGCCATGAAAAACAGTTATTGCCAAAGTACGACCGCCGGCTCATAGCAGTTCTACCCATTATTCTATAGTTCAACAATTATGTCATTTGGCTTACCAGTGGCAAGTGTATAAACTAACGCGCGCAATAGAAGCATTATCCCATAGTTTTAAACCATCAACATACGATTTGAAACCAATGCCAAATAATTAACCGTGCGCCAATGCATTGTAACAACTCATATAAGTATTTTAACCAAGGTGCCAAGGGTCTTCAACATACCACTAGTTATGAAAACATTAACATAGGGATTATATCGAAAGACATATATAAAAAATTTAATCATAACCCCTATGCATTTTCATGAAACCAATGATCAAGTAGGTCGAATAAAATGCAAGTCCAAATGCCAATGCGTTACAAACTCAATGAAACCAAGTCACACAATCAATACAAAAATGTCCAATGAGTATAGTTCGAAAGTTTTGCCAGCTGCATAACGATAAGTAAAAAGTAAGTGCAATATGCATATTGACAGGAAGGATCATGACAGTTCAGATAACGATTCCAATGCGACTTTGAAGGACTAATTTTTCACGCTTACAGTCGTGAAAACAAAACAAAGATAATCCTGCAAAAGGCGCAAAGAATAAAAGTGTCGTTCATTTGAAAATTGCGACGAAAAATCGATGTTTGCAAAACATTGGTGTAGGCATCTTATAAACAATGGAAAAATGTGATTTGGCAGCTTATAAGACAATGGAAAAAGGGGGATTTACCTATAGCATCCTTTGGTGTTACCCTATCATCCCATAGCGCGTTCATCAGCGCATTGTGCCAATTTTTGTGATTTTCAACCACGGTTCTCTTGATAATTTTAATCAAGTTCTTGTTTGTTGATTCTGTCAATCCGTTGCCCTGGGGGTAGTAACTAGAAGAATACTTCAGCTTAATTCCTTTTTCCAAAGCGAACTCACTCATCTCAAGAGAAGAAAAGTAAGAAGCGTTGTCAAATACTAAACAGTCAAGGACACCAAAGCGAGTGATAATATTCGAATTTAGAAAGGTGATTACCTAACTGGTGTTAACAGCTCTTAACCCAGCAGCTTCAGACCATCGAGTAAAGTAATCTGTGGCTGTCACAATAAACTTGTGTTGTTGCAAGGACATAGGATTGATTGGGCCTATGATATCAAGGCCCCATTGCTAGAAAGGAGAATCTACTGAAACGGGTTGCAGAGGGAAGGCTGGTTTTTGTAACCACCCTAATGCTTTCTGACAGATGATACATTTACGACACAAGGCATGGGAATCTCTAAAAAGTGTGGGCCAGTAGTAACCAGCTCTTAAAACCCTATGAGTAGTGGTGTCACCACCAAAATGACCGCCAGCTTCCCCTGCATGCAACTCTAGCAAGACTTTTTCTGCTTCGTCTTTTTCAAGGCAACGCATCAGTACACCGTCAAAACTCTGACGAAACAGTATACCATTAACCAAATGAAAGGAGGCAGACTTTAACCTCAGTGCTCTTCTCTTAGGGGGGGTCTAAGTGACGAGGTGCTGACCCATGTTCAAGACAGAATCTAATATCGCCGTACCAAGAACTAATAAAGTTTTGTGCGCAACAGATTAGACTTTGATCGCTTTGTCCTAGGTTTGACGTATCACTTTCTTCTTGTTGTCCTATTTCTGAATCAGAAACTAACTTACATAACCCTTGGCCTCTCACAATCTGAGCTAGGGTGATTTCTAAGTCATACTCCTGTAAGGAGGTGACCCATTTATCTCTCTTTTCTGCTAACTCCTTCTGCACTAACAAGTTCCTTACGGCTGGGTAGGGGACAATGACTTTCGTCCTTGACTTCAAAAGATAGGACCGGAAGTGCTTAACTGCTTTGAAAACAGTGTAGGCTTGCCGATCAACCGCAGGATAGTTAAGTTCAGCACCTTTGAAAGCAGAGCTCATAAAGTCAATGGGTACTTCGTGGTTCTCGGGATTCTTCTGAGTTAGGATGGCGGCATAGGAACGGTCAGAAGAAAAAGTATAGAGTGTAAAATCTTGAGAGAAGTCAGGGCTCATGAGAGATGGAGCGTCTATTATGGCCTTGTTTATTACACTAAAAGCCTGATTTTCTATGGGTCCCTAGTGATATTGGGTGTCTTTCTTAATCAAATTCTGTAAAGGCCTGACCATTTCGGAGAAACTACGGACGAATCTCCTCACGAAGTTAATCTGGCCTAAGAAAGACTGCATGGATTTTTTGGATGTAGGAGGAGGAAGTTTCGCGATGACTTGAGTCATTTCGGGGTCAATAATCATCCCTTTGCTAGACACAATGAATCCTAAGAGTTTACCCTGTTCTACTGCAAAGATGGATTTTTTGGGATTCAAGGAGATGTTGTATTTATGACATCACAGTAGGATGGCTCGTAAGTGAGCTAGATGATCGTCTTTGTTTTTAGAATATACAGCCACATCATCTAAGTAAACTACGACGGACTGATTGATTAATCCTCGGAAAGTAATGTCCATTGCTCCTTGAAAAGTGGCACCAGCATTAATCAATCCAAAAGGCATTTTGCGATAAGCATAAGTGCCCCATGGGGTACGGAAGGTAGTTTTGAGTTGGTCTGGTGGAGACATCAGGACTTGGTTGTATCCAGAGAAACCATCTAACAAGGATAGCTTCTCGGAATCAAATACCTGTTGAAGAATCTGTTCCATGGGCAGGACAGGATAGTTGTCTTTATCAGAGGCTCTATTAAGGTTTCAAAAATCGGCGCAGAGTCGGATTTCCCCGTTTTTCTTCCGAACTGGGACAAGGTTAGAAACCCATTGAGTGTGCCTAACAGAAAAATTATTTTAGCATTAAGGATCTTATTCAATTATTTTTGAACGGTCGGTTCAAGTTTAGGGTGCATTTTCCTCAGTTTTTGTTGAAAGGGTAAGGTTTGGGGCTTCATTGGTATGACATGCTGTATGATATTAGGATTGAAAGTTTTAAGATCATCATATGTCCATGAAAAGACATCTTTAAATTCTTTGAATAATTTAACAAATGCAACTTTTTCTTGTCGAGAACATCCCAAGCCTAGGTTAATGCACTGAGGATTTTCATTAGTTCCTAAGTTTACTTTTTCATAAGACAACGAGGAACTATTGGTTTTACAGTTGACCGTCTTTTTAAATTTATCTTCAAAATCATAAAACTTCTCTAATCTAACTATAGATTTGGGTATGGAATTTACCATGTCCAACAGAGCTTCAGAATTTTTCGGATCAGGTATTACCGTAAAATCGTGCAAATTGTCGTTGTGCGTGTGTTCATCTATCACCGCACCTTAAAAGGTTTCTTCCATGTGTAGAAAGTTGATGATCTGTTGATCATCGTTAAAGACTCTCCAGTTCGTGATATTGTCAGGAACAGATGGTCGAAACAACAGCTCGACGGAGAATGCGTCTGGGGACAAGCCTTCTGCAAGAAGAAGTTTAGAAGCTACATTAGCTAATAGATCTGCTTTAGCATTATTTAATCTAGGAATTGAATTTATATTGAAAGCAGAAAATTTATTCATTAAACTCCATACCTCAGACTGGTAGCTCTTGAGATGCGGGGAGAGACAGTGGATAGAATCTCTTACCTATCTAACCACTATTTCAGAGTTGCCAAATACAACCAGGTTTTGAATGTTCATATCTAGAGATTTTCTGAGACCTTGCAGTAAAGCCTCATATTCTGTAGTATTATTGGTACATTCAAATTCTAGTCTACATGCAATTAATGTATTGTTACCTGCCGGATCGATAATGATACAACCTGCACCAGCTCCTTCTTTAGACTTAGACCCGTCAAAATAAAGAGGCCAAATTTGATTTCCATCGAGCACCTAGGACCGTTGCATAGGAGCTACAATCTCGGACTGTTGTTCTGGATTGATGATAGGTGAAGCTTCATCCATGAAATTTCTGAAGAAGGTGTGCATCCATTGGACTTCAGGTGAATCATCAGAAGGTGTGAATGGTTCGTTGAGATCGTTCAAATCTGTGACCGTGAACTTAAGGTAGTGCTCACGATTTACTTTGATCTTGTTAGGCTTTCCATTCTCGGGAAGCCATAGGTGAGACAAGTTTGTCGCGAAGTAACCATGCAGCTGCTCTGACCAGTCCCTGCTTAAAAATAGACCATACACTTCTGGAATATCCACAACGATTATATCAATAACCTGATGAACCTTGGAGTTAGACGATAATCTAATAAGTACATTTTTTAGTTCGACTATAACTTTAACATTGGTTCGATCAAGTTGTATGATTTTTAAAGTAGACGGTTCCACTTCAGCGTTAATCTTCTAGCAGACAGACCAAGGCATCACATTGGATGACGCCCCTGAGTCCACCATACAATTATGCACGTTTCTATTGAAATTTTCGAAAGTTAACAAGAAAGGAGGTACATTTTTGCGAGTACTAAGAGTAGTAGCTTGTGGCTTTTTACTCGCAGTTTCTAAAGCTACTTTATCTACATTATTTACGTTATTTACATTACTTATAGGAAGGCTTCATTTATCTTAAAGATCAGGATTATTTTTCGTGGAAGTCTTCTGAGGAACTTTGTTTTGCACAACCTTATTAATACTTGAGCTACCATTTTTGCCATTCTCTAAAATATTTTGCAACATTTTTTAAAGCAGAAATGGAAACTTCAATAACTCATAAATAGAAATGTTATCCCTTAACTTTTTAAGATCTTCAACAACATCATAATCTAAGTTGGGGTTCACATTGCTTTGTTTAGTCTCAGTTGATTTAGATTGCTTTGGAGGTGAAGTTGTAGTGTTTTCGGTAGAAGGTTTGTTTGTTGTCTTACTCATGGTATTATAAGGATGAATTGTCTCGAAGTTAGCTTGAAAGATGCTATCAGAGAAGTGTCCAAAAATGTTTGGAGAAGACTCTTTTTCTTGAGTTGTTTCTTGTTCAACTAACTCTTGAGGGATCTCAGGGGGCATCAAGTTATCTTGGGCTTCTAGAATTGTTTGAAGGGCGCATTGCAAACTTTCTAGATTTAGGCCTTCGGTAGTTGGATTAGGTCGGTTGGTAGGAAAAGGCTTCCGAAAAGGAGGTTTGTAGGGCCCTTTACTCGAGGAAGCTTCTTCGGTTGACCTTTTTAAGTCTATAACTTGATTTGACAAATTTTGAACAACTTTAGTTAAGTTTTCTAAATCAGAGTTTTCAGGTTGTGTTTTACTTGGAGTGGGTCTGGGAAGAATTTCGATCTTCTTTTTGGAAGAAGAAATAGTCTCGGTTTCGTTGCTAGAAGAGTCTTTAATACTAAGTATGTCTTTTTCAATCTGGTTGGCCTCCTCGAAGGCCTCTAACAACGTGGCTTTCTTAGATCGTTTAACCCAAATAGATATACTTTGATGCAAAGCTTTAGTGTAATAAGCTATTATAAGACTCTCGGCAGGCATGAAATCCGCAAGGATTCGGTTTTTAAGTGTTAAGAATCTTTGATTAAAGTCTTTAACTTTTTCTTTTGGGTTCATTCTTAAGCTAGAAAGATCCATGACTAGGACTTCCGGAGGTTTACCATCTCCGAATTTTTCCAAAAAGCATGACTCGAACTTTTCCCAAGACACGATGGTATGGGGTTGTTGGGAAAAAGTACCATGTGGATGCATTGCCCTCGAAGGTATAAGGGAAAAACCTACAGACAACGTCTTCATGTTCGACATTACAGAGTCTAATGGCTAACATAAACTTTTTAATGTGATCTTCAGCGATCTGTTTTGAGTCAGGGTCAAACTTGGGAAGCCATTTCTCCGGATGTTTAGGTAGAGGATGTTGATCTCCAGGTACAGCTATGGCATCCTGATCAAGCCAGGGTCTAGTAGGGTTGTTCTGATTTTCCATTGGT
>JASDQU010273168.1:0-15262 GCA_032191745.1 Picea mariana
AAATAGCCCATAAGGAAGCTTCAGATCGTTAGTGTGCCTTCATGGATGTGCTCTGGAAGAATTTTCATTTATGGGGTGAGATGAGGTATCAAATTCCATCCACAATATTCAATAACTAACTTCAATGGGATCAGGACAGGGCCTGACACTCATGAATGTTTCCAGGCGGTTCCATACGATTTTTTTGAGTCAAATCTGACGTCTCGAGGCTAAGCCTATCTTCTTCTATGACCAATACAGACACTTTCGATCTTTAGCGCAACTCCTTTCCATCGCTACATATTCAATGTGACCTAGGGCCATGACCCTATGTAATTGCATGATTGTGGGTGCGACCAAGGGTGGTTTGAAATAAAATTGATTTTGTCCCCACAATTCGCCATGAACCGCCACGCGTCCCTTTCCAAAAACCATGGTTGCGATTGTGGACCACCCTTGAAATTTTAAAATGTGTGCACCTTCTGACCCCGCAATGGAGAATGACCGTTGATCTTGTGATATGAGATGAAGCTTCCTGATCAACGACCCAACTTTAGCGCTTTAGATCGATGGATCTGATCTTCCCTCTTCAAATCAATGACTGAGATCTGCTTCGCGAATTGGCCTTTGGGAATTTCAATTCTCAAACCACATTTCCCTCTAAGAAAAACCTATGGAGTTGAGGATCTGATGATGCGTGGCATTCTGGATTTGGATGGTCGAGATCCACTTCGGGTCTCTGGGACTTCGGGAGAATCAAAACTCAAATCTGGCTTACTTCTTCATGCACTTTTACCCGGAGCTGTGGATCTGATGACACGTGGCTCTGGCTGATCAACGACTCAGATCCTTTTTAGGCATTTTGTTCTAGCACTATACTTCACACAAGTTTGCACTCCTGAACATCTATGAGCCATTGATCTGGATTGTTCTCAGAATCTTCACCGCTGAAAGATTAAAACTATCTTTTGCTTATGCTTCAATATCAAAATAGATAATTTAAGAAAGTTGCGCTTTGTTTTCATGGCTGCGACCTACACGATCAAGGATTTGGATGATTGGCTATGAGATGAGAAAACAAGGAGGCCAGTGCACACAAACGAACAAGGGAAAATAGAAAATGATTTTATCGGTCAAAGGGGGAAAAAATTCAAAACTCGGCTTGCAAAATGGATAGAGACAGGGAAACATTATAGACTTAGGTAGAAACCACAAACCCACAGGACTTTGACAAGTTCATGTGATAACATTTGGTTCCATAGGGGATGTCATGCTCCCTATGAGCTGCCAAGAACAAGTAGTTCTAGTGCCTTAGTTGTTGGGTTAAGAACATTCCACCGAAGGCCGACATGTACACTATTCTACTTATAAAAAGGAAAACAAACACACATACTCCAGAAATAGATTATTTATGTAGAATCCTAAGATAATCAATTTTTACGAAGTGCTAGGTGAAATCAAACTTCTAACATAGCCACCTAGACTACTCGGTAATACAATTATTCTCTTCACTACAAATGATCCAAAAAAGGTAAAGGAAGTATGACAACATAAAGAAAACACATCTTGGAACACTGACAATACCCCCAAATGATGACAAAATGAATAATTTTGCAGGCTCCAATGCTTGTGGAAAACACAACTCCAAATACAACCCTACAGGGTCACTAAATTTATAATCAGGAAAGCTCAACTGGTAAGAAATTACCTCTTGTACTTCATTGTTTCTCGCCCGTTGCTCTATGTTCTCAGAGTGTACAGGTGGGTGGAGGACTGATGCGGGTTAGCTACTCCCAGGTGATATTTTCTCACTTATAGGTTCTGGACAGAAGATAAACTATACATTTAGCTCCTCCTTTTATCCTTCATGGCTCTCCCAAGGATCAGATTCATAATCATCGTAAACAAGAACCATGTAAAATCTCTACTCTTCATCATCTTCACTAGGATATTCATCAAAACTTGGTTGTTCTTGGTCAGTATTTGAAACAATTTCTTTATCATAAGCAGGACTACCAAAAAAATCAGTTTCTAGGACAGGAATATCCTCTGCATTTCCTTTATAAGAGAAACAAGCAAACTCTGCCTTTGACTCTAAAAAACTAGGAAAAAACATAGAGGAATCTTCCCTAGCTTTTGCTACTAGATTTCCATCTATCTCAGCTTCATAGTAAGGAGAAACATCCAATGCAGAATACACTTTCTCTTTGACATTGGAATATTCAGAAGAGACATGTTGATCTTTATGAATGCTTAAAAGAACATACATGTATGATATGATGCCAAACGTTTCTATGTTATTTCTATCATAATGAATATCATTCAACACCTCATGATCTTCATGGAAAATTCTTTCTTCCGCAACAACAAATTCATCAAAAAACTGATCTTTGTGACAAGAAGAATCTTTATAAAACAAAGAAAACTCATCACAATAGTTTTCACAAAGATACTTAGCTGAAAAGTAATCCTTACAAAATGAATTGAAATCTGCATGAAAATCTGTCAAAGAGTTGATGCTTGCAACAAGAAGCGATCGACACCAATCAAAATCAGCTCCCTGCAATCAATATCTGAAAATATTGATCTGAACATCTTCATGGATGATATGAAGTTGATGAATAAAAGCATGAAAACAGAGCAAGTGTTCAGTTGGTACTTCCCCCTCTTTTCCTTGAAATCTGGGAAGGCTACACTCCCATTCCCCTCTGCTAGGCAGTGGGTTAGGGAAACCAACTATTTGGGAAAAGTCACAGAAAGCAAACCTCTGAACTAAGATTTTGTCCATTTCAAACCAGTGGGGTTTCCATTAGGTCCTTTAATCATAGAGTCACCATGTGAAAGATATGCAGCCTGCATGCGTCTGGTCTTTGTTCACCATCAAAGACTAGATCTGATCGTGGTCGTTCTCTCAGGGAAATTTCCAAGCTAAGAAAGAAGCTGCTAAAAGCCTTCTTGATAAAGTTTCGTTAGGTCAGCGTCAGGTGTGCTAGAGGTAGCCACAACTGAAATAGTGGAGTGGAAACAGTGGAGTCACTAGGTGCAAGTTGCAATCTTCGATGGTATTGATATTTGATGCACCTTCAAAATCAGAGTTTCTTTGTCATTCTATCCCAGGGAAATGTCTTCAAATCGTTCCCCGACAACAACGCCATAAATGTTAGCACTAGAAGTCACCCTCGGATTACATAGAAGGTAATCCCAATACCCATCAGTTTTATAGTAAATGTAAATGAGTTTTAGGTGGTCAAATGGAGAAGACTCAATGAAAAATAATGTTCTAACTCATAATTCTGGACTAGCATGCATAAGCGATTAAGGTCCGGAATCAAATTTAGTCAGTAAATTGGAGTAAGGGTGAATAGAGGGAAGAATTTGGTGAGGAGAGTGTAGAGGTCTCTTATGGAAATCAGGTCTTCTAGCAACCTAAGGAGGAAAAACTTAAACACGAGATCCTCTTGAATTCAAATTTCAAAGAAACTGATAGAAATCATAACAATACTATAATCAAACATTCATCATAATACAGTCATAAAAATCCATGTGAATCAGTCAATCATGAACTCTCTCAGTATTAGAGGAAAATAATATGGAGTAATAAAGCTAACTTAGATTAACCAAGATGTCTCAAAAACAAATACATAACCAGAGAACCAATGTTCTTCATAAAAATATTACAATATCAAGGATCCTAGCTCAACCATTAAACGTTTACAAAATATCAAAACTGTCTATAAATACCCAGAAATGTTGTAACCACTAGGAGTGTGATCGTACCACTGCCTTCAAAGCCTTCAGTCGGTGCCTTCTTTTTCAGATTGTCCAGGTTTTCTCATGTCATATGCAATCCAGGTGCAATTATGTGCTTTACAGAAAAATAGCCCATAAGGAAGCTTCAGATCGTTAGCGTGCCTTCATGGTTGTGCTCTGCAACACTTTCCATTTATGGGGTGAGAGAAGGTCTCAACTTCTGCCCCCAATCTTCAATAACTAACTTCATTGGGATTAGGACAGGTCTTGACACTCATGAATGTTTCTAGGAAGTGCCATAAAAACTTTTTGAGTCAATCCCGACGTCTTGAGGCCAAGCTGATCTTTTTTTGTGACCAATATGGATGATTTCGGTCTTTGGCATAACTCCTCTCCATCACTCCATCTTCAACGTGGACTAGGTCCATGACCCTACACAATTACGCTATTATGGGCAGGACCAAGGGTGGTTTCAAAGCAAACCTATTTTGTCCCTGCAATTCACCATGAACCACCACACATCCCTTTCCAAAAACCACGATTCTGATTGCAACTCGCCCCTGAAATTTTAAAATGTGCGCACATTCTGACCCCACAATGGAGCATGACTGTTGATCTTGTGACCTAAGATGAGGCTTCCTGATCAACAACCCATCTCTGGCGCTTTAGATCGACGGATCAAATCTTCCCTCTTTGAATCAACGACGAAGATCTGCTTCGTGAATCGGCCTTCGAGAATTTCAATTCTAAAACCAAATTTCCCTTTAAGAAAAACCTCCGTAGATAAGGATCTGGTAATGCGTGGAATTGTAGATTTGGATGGATGAGATCCACTTCGGGTCTCCGGGACTTCGGGAAAATCAAAACTCAAATCTGGCTTACTTCTCCATTATCTTTTACCCGAAGTTGTGGATCTGATGACACGTGGCTCTGGCTGATCAACGACTTAGATCCTTTCAATCCTTTTGTTATGGCTCTATACTTCACACAAGTTTTCACTCTCGAACATCCGTGAGCTGCTGATCTGGACTGTTCCCGAAATCTTCGCTGCTGAAATATTAAAACTGTCTTTTTCTTATGCTTCAATATCGAAACAAACTGTTTAAGAAATTTTTGCATGGCTACGACCTGCACAATCAAGGATTTGGACAACTGGTTGCGAGATGAGAAAATAGGGAGACCAGGGTGCACAAACGAACATAGGAAAACAAAAAATGATTTTATCAGTCGAAGGGGGGAAAACTTCAAAGCTCGTCCTGTGAAAAGGATAGAGACAGGGCAAAAATGCAGACTTAGGTAGAAACCACAAACCCATAGGACTTTGACAAGTTCATGTGATAACAGGGTTCACTCCTATTCTACAACAACTTACAAATCAGCAACATCAATCCTCAACATTAACCAGTCTCTACATAATAATTGAGACTAGGAATACAAGGATCAAATCTCTATCAACTCCTCATCATATCTACAAAAATCATCATAAAATATTCCAAAATAAGGGTTATATGTAGAAAATTTAAAGGTGGTGTCATAATTACTTTGGCCAAGATCAATGATCAACACATGAGGTCCAATCTAATTAAATACCAACTCCAAATTCATCCTCAATCATAATCACATAATCTCAAAATAATGCTCAAAATTGAAATCCAAAGGGAGGATTTAAACTAGAATACAATGAACTCGTGTTGTGAGAGAAGAAAATCCACCAATGCAAGATATCTCTAATCTAATCTCATTTACCAGCCCTCTATGATAACATGATTGATTAACAAAATTTCTTGAATGTTGTCTCCCAAAAGTGTGGATGATTGCAACTTTCACTCTAACTCAATAATACTTAAAGGCAACAATGGAAAGGGTAACTTTGTCTTTTCTCTCCCAACATGATAATTACATCAATATGACTTAACTATAACTCAATTTTATGACTCAACCATCTCAACAAATTGGTTGCATAGGGTCAGTTGCATAGGGATTAGACTCAATAATTGGCTTCCTAATATAGACTACTCAAATTTCCACCTCATTAAAACTCAGTATGACTAGTTACTCATCATAGGATTGCATGACTTTCAAAAAGAATCACATTGAATCACTTACATTTTATAGACCTAAATTAATTTACTCCACATACATGGGATTAAAAAGAACCATTACATTCAATACTCATGCCTTTTTATCACCTTGTAATTTTTTCATTTAAAAAAAACTCAATAATAAAAAACATATATGAGTGCACCAATGATAATGTTTCCAAAATTGGGCTCACATGAATAATTTTTCTTAAAAGGGCCCAACATACTATTAAAAAAATAAATGCACACTGTGTGTACAAGCTATAAAAATGGTTCTATCTGGCGCAACCATCTCTTCACTATCATGCAACCAATAGATTCCATGAAAGTGTGTTGAATTAAATAAAAATAATGTGCAAATAACACTAGAGAACCCATCACACAAACGATCAATCACCTAGTGCACACTCCTTCAATAGATGGCAAGTGCCCAAGAACCTATATAGTATCCAATCCTCTTCAAATTTCTCTCCATGGAGTGCACTTGGAAAAACAACATACTCTACTTGGGGTCGTGCCTTAAAACATGAGTGGTGTTTGTGTCCTTGACCATACCTTCTCAACAACTAACTAGTGTGCTTGATATTCAACAAATCAAGTGTTAAATATAGTAATTCCTTTAGTGCACATTTGAAATTTGTATCACTAGATACTCTAACTAGAAATGGTTGTGAACAAAAATAAATCAATGGTTTTCAAAAAAAATAAATCAATGCATTGAAGCTCCAAAACTTTGGCATGTAGAATTATTCCTCCATTTCCATTAATAATTATGGTGCACAATTTGTTTTATGCTCATGTTAAGAAAATAACGAATCAATTTGCATGCATGCAATTTATTCATGATAATTCTCAAAAAATAAAGACATTGAATAGTGTGCATGTCTCAACATACTAACCTTTTCTTTAATATGGATATTCTCCTTGTACCTTTTCTCTATAATGGATATTCTCCTTGTGTAAACTTCTCTAGTGACTGTGCAACATGAATTTAATATTATCAACAAACCCTGGCATACCCACAAAACAAGGAAAACAATGCATACTAGGAGAATAGAGAATCCATATTCTTCTTTATTAACTAAATTGTACAAATTTCATCTTTTCCAAGAGACACAAGGAGATAAAGATCCCCCAAAACCCTAATAGTCTTTGAATCCCATGCTCTTCGATACAAATAAATATCAAATATGCTACAAGATCTCCAAAGGAAGATGATAAAAAGAAGTTCAGGGTTGTTACCATATGTAACTCCTAACTCAAATAATTTTACTAACAACCGCTACTAAATTCCTTAACTTTTCAAAAGTACATTAATCCATATATCTAAATGTAAGTCATATAATCATAAATACATCATAATGTTAGCGTCCTCTACAACATAAGTGCACCTCACATAGGGTGCCAACACACCAATAAGGTTCATCCAAGTAGTACCTAATGAGGAGAAGTACCATTTAGTGTGAGATGGTCGCCAATGTGGAGAAGTACCATTGAGTGTGAGATGGATTCCAATGAGGCTAACAACTAGCTAGGCACTATGCTTTTGAACCAATCCAGAGATAATGTGTCGAAGTCGACCATAAAAATTCTGCTAGAAGAAGGGAAATGATGTGATCCCTTAAAGTAGGGTTAAGGAAAGAAATATATATCCATATGGTACCATTTCCTTATTGTTGAATGAGGTACTAACTAACAAAACTTGACTCGGGTTTAAATTAAGAGATATGACAACAATGTAAATCAAGACTCTCCTACCATCTCTTCAATGTTAAATCCCATGCCTATACTTGAATCAACACATAACCAAGGAAATGAACTAAAATGGAAGGTGACCTCATCCAGGATCAACCTAGACCAAGAATCTCATATTCATCTACAATGCATAATCATATCAAATTTGGAAAAATCAACCTAAAGGAAATACTTTACAACAAAAAGGGACAATCATATCAAATTTAGAAAACTCAACCTAAAGGAAATGATTTACAACAAAAAGGGACAACACAAGGAAACATATGACTTATGAGTACTCATGCACATCCTCAAAAATTAAAGTAGACTAACCTAAGAGTGACCTAAAGTGAAAATAAGGGAAAATAATGGACGAAACAAAAATATGAAATTTATAAAAACAAACTAAAAAATAATATCAACAAAGGAAACAAGGGCCAAAGATTACTTTTAACTACTTGAACGAACTGGAAATAAAATATTTATTTATTATTATTGTTATTATTATGTTTGATCCAAAGGCTCTTACTTTGGAAACATATAAAACTTGCTATGATTGATCAACATAATTATCCCTCTATTGAATCCAATAATCAAGTCTAATGAGATAGAAATATGTCTTGTAAAAAATCCAAGTCAAATGTGTTGGATGACACTGAGAACATGGTCTCTTTGTAATGAATAAGAAGAATGGAGAAAAATGCAAACTTCTCTAAACTACTTCTTGAAATACCAGCTCCATCATCCTCAATTCAATCAAATCATGACTAAATTGATATCGAAACAATAATAACACTGGGGATGATATCGAATAACCAAATCAAAATGTGTGATCATTATCACACCATGAGGAATATTCTCTATTATTTGATCCAAAAATTGTCCCCCTTGCTGCCATATTTTCTCATGCAACTATAAATCTTATTGAATTAATGTTGGGATATGTTAAGATAAACTTTGTTGTTGATTCAAGTCTACATGGTTAATTTGTTTCTCTTATTATTCATGTGTAACATCACTACATAGAAGGAACTAAAAAATTAATAGGAAAAGAGAATATATCTCATTCTAATCAAAATTCTCATGATCAATACTTTTCTCCTCATCTTAAAATTTGTAATCAATTCTCAAAGAAACCATCATAAAATTTGTAATCAATTCTCAAAGAAACCATAGAAGAAAATTGCAAACTTGTTTCCTCTTCCTCATAATTGGTGTCATAAATGGAATGTATACAATAATTCCAATGATCCACAAAAATAGGTTGTGCCACTATTGGTTCATGGTTATCCATTACAAGACATCCTTCCAAATCCAACTCCAGGGCTCATTTTATAAAGGTTTATTGTTCACCTTCTTTAGATCCTTGACATTATCCAACATATTCTTCTCTTGGAATAATATTAACTTATAGACATTTTCCATAGGAATGTATATTAATATGGTTACACCTATATCATCTACCCATTTCTTGGACAATATCATGCCCCAGTTGGATTGACAATCAACCATGACCACATCCATGGTCAATACCCTCTTTGGATTATCCTGCAAATAGACCTCAATTTATTTAATGAGTACCCCACATACCTACACTTCTCAAGATTCCATTTCTTTTATGTTTATGTAAGGTCTATAAATTTTGAGACCTAACTCATTCATCACTTATAAGGTCATAACATTAGTATAAACTCCAAAGTTAAGCCTACAATTTCAGGAAATAAATGATTAACTAATAATGAAATGTAAAAAGAAGGATGTTCATATATTTTTTTCATACCTACATATACCTATCAATGATTATCCAATGGATCAATTGAGCATCCTAAACCCAAGAACATACTAATGACACTTTTTTGTCCCAACATACAAATAATATCGTAGAGTGGTAACATACTTTTATTCTTTAACAACTCATGTCAAATTGAAAGTAGTCTTGTAGAGCCAAGGACTCTTGATAATTTGGGGTAGCCAAATATTGAGTGATCCTTTGAGCTAAGGGATGCTATTCTTGAGGACCATTTAGTGTCTTATTCCTTCAATCATATGTCCTATTTATTTCAACCACCAAAGCATCCCCTATGTCATTTTTATTTCAACCACCAAACCATCCCCTTTGGTTTGTTATTTGCGAGTAGGAGGCTACCATTTGACTTCTCAGAGAAACCATACTATTATCCACCATATCACTTTGAAAATCTATAAATTGACTAGTATTCAAAGAAAAATCCTAGGACTAATGGATCTCATTTTGGTAAGCACTTGATAAACCTATGTAAAGTAGTATTCTTCATTGAAGGAAAACACATTAAGTGAATATTCTAGCTATTAGGATGATTCTTTCAAATCACTTAGAATAAATAAATGTTGTTGTTCGATAAAATACCATGTATCCCTCTTTGTTACGTGGTGAATCACATTCCCTACAATAGTGACTAGAAAAGGAAACCCCCACAAACTTGTTGTTGAAAAATGGTACATGATATTTTTGAGATTCAACTTGCTTTTCCTACTGAAAAGGCCTTCTAGGAGGGGGATACCTTGGTTTAAAAATGCACTAATTTGCAGGAACAAGTTGCTAATTTTGCTAATTTCTTTCGATCGGGATCATCTTGTTACTCAAATCTTGCAATTAAAATATGAATTTCGCAGGGCCCCACCTCATTGCTTTCTTCCCTCTTCGGATAAGATAGTGACTTTTCATAAGGATAAACAAGGTGGGATAAGGTTGAATGGATGATATTCTTAGTTTGATTCATGTTCTTTCCAATTTTGAAAGAAAAAACATAAATAGCCTCTAAGGTTTGTGGATCCTTCTCTCTAAGAAAACAGCCAAAATTTTCAGCAAAAGAATTAATGCAAAACACTAAAGCAGTACCATCACTTGAGAGAACAACTTGTGGGATCCTTGCGTGTAATTTGTCAAAGTAGCTATTGAACTGGGTAATTATATCATTCTATTTATTCTCATAGAAGTAAACTCTACCAATAATAACACAATATCATGGTTGTCTCCAAACATGGATAAAAATTGTGTTTTTGAATCAATCCCATCCATCCATGGAATTTGTAACATTGGATTTGTACCAAGCCTATGCATCCCCCTCAAGGGTTTGCACACACATATTCATTACCGTTCCCTCATACTTAATCTCCATGATCTCTACAACATTCAAAAAGGTGGTAATATAATCATCAATTGATATGGTGTTATTTCTTGTAAATTTAGGAAGGTCTTTCTTGTATTCACCTATAAGCATGTCATGAGGTTGATTAGGTATTGCAGTGAAACTCAAAGGGGCATAGACATTAAAGGTAAAAAACATTTGTTTCATATAAAATATCTCCATATATAGATAAATGAGTGTGCTATGATGGTTGTTACCCCCCATGCCTAGGGGTAACTAGAGGAGATCAGATCTTGTGGCTCGCAATGGAGAAAATGATCTTGACCATGATGATGATCAACATGTCCATGGATGGAAGCCCAACAACCCCCTTCATTCACTTTTATAACTACAGGTCAACCAAGGCTCATCACATCCAAGAAACCTAGTATATGGGAGATGGTAATCCATAGTCACCATGAGGTATGTTATCCATTTCATGCAAAGTGTTATGCTTAATGTGTTGGGCATGTGGATGAGGATGTTTGGTTTAATTTGAATAATGGATCACTGAATTGGGAAAATGTGTTATTTTTTTTGTGTCACCTTTGTGGTAAGTTTATATTCCCTAGTCTTGTGTTGTCATTGCCCATATAAAAGGGGTACTATTGGGGGGGCCTCACAAGAGTAATGTTTTGTTCCCCACCATACTTAACACTTTCCATCCTGGAGCCTCTCATAGTGTACCAAACTTCAACAATGGGTCATGGTCCATTCTCTCATGAGAAGAAGGGGTTGAATGACTAGAGTGATCTAGGTGGATATCGATGGCCACCCACCTATTCCATCGCCTTGGAATATAGTTTTCCACCTTGGTAGTTTTTCTATGGTTTTTTAGGTCTCAAACTTTTGAGGCCCTAAATGAATTTTTTTTGACATTTGGGGTTCCAAGTGAGGGATGTTGGAATGTTTTATTCTCAGCTATACCTTTCCAATGAGCTATCATGCTCACTGAACGTAGACCGTATGCAAAAGTTGTTCCCTTAGGAAGCTGATGTATCAATTGACCCCATCTGGATGCACAAACCTTTTGGGACTTCATCTCCTGTACCTTTCAAATGAGCTATCATGCTCCCCGAACGTAGATTGTATGCAAAAGTTACACCCTCAGGAAGTTGAAGTATCAATTACCCCCATCAAGATGCACAAACCTTTTGGTGCTTCATCTCTAGGGGTTATGGTTTTAGATGTTTAGGGTTTTCTCATTTTTTATTTATGTTAAAAGGGCCTTTTGGAGCCTCATTGTAAACATATTCTTGCGAATGAGCATAGTTGTCACATCTCTTCTTAGAGATAAGTTTCCACCATTCTAGCAAGTTCATTCACTTTGTAACTTTACAACTTATGTACATTTCTTTCATTAATAGAAATTGTGTATTACTGTATCTCTATGTTTCTTGCAATATCTCCTTGTATTTCCTTATTACATATCCACCTTCATTTCATTCTCAAAATAATATGCATCACAAAGGTTAATGCAGTTGCCCCATATATTTATTCTATGCTAAAAATGATAAGGCCACCATAAAAGACTCAAGCTAGCTTGCGCTATACCCCTTCTAATGGTAATCGCCCTTATTCGGATGCGAATGAAATCACCAAATTATGAAGGACAATATCCCAGTAAAAAATGAAGGAATGAAGCTTAAAACCTTATAATCGGGGTTTGTGAATGATAACTGGGTATCAAAAGGAAAATTAAAGGATTCTGAATGCAAAAAGTACTAAGGAAATGATATCTCAAGAAAGAAAGCGCTCCCTATACAAAGACACTCACAAAAATGGATTCAATGACACCACAAGCCTTGAAGTAATACCTAAAACCATATCACTGCCACACTTACTCTTGAATGGATTATTTAGTTCATGCTTCCCTCGGAACCTATCCCTCTACCTGGGTATTTTATTTCCTGTCTAGGTTGACACACCTAATAGGGTTGGATGAAGGCCCTCCCATAATTAAAATTTCCAAATCACATGAGGTCCTAGGATGGTGTGATGCTTGAAGGGGATGTTGAGGTGAACTTTTTACAAGGCTTATATCTTAACTTACAACTTACTTTCCATGCTTTAAGGAATAATATTTCTTGTGAACGTTGGATAACCTTGTCTTATTATCTAATTTGTTTTGTATGGCCATGACATGGTCCTTTGAGGGATGTCTTGGGATTGTACCCATGGCATTGTGCCTTTTATTGCAGGACCTTGACACATGTGATGCAGAGCAGTGAGTAATCTAGTGACTCACCACCCTCATACTCTTGGTTGTGGAGTTTGATTATCATCTTGATTTAGAGGTATTGTTTCAGTCGTGTTTGGATCCCATTTCCTAACAATGGGGTGTGCGGGGGATTTCCCACCTACATCTATCACTGGGTGGGTCTAGGGGGTATGAGAATAACAAGAGACAAAAAAAAAATTCAAATTGATGTTGTCTCAGGGAGAGTACATAGAGAAGGTGTTGGAGAGGTTTAGAATGCAAAATACAAAACCAATTAGTACACCTTTGGCCAACAATTTCAAATTAACCGAGGAAATTTTTCCCAAGACACAAGAGAAAATATAATACATGTATAGAGTCCCTTATTCATATAGTTGGTAGTTTGATTTATCCAATGGTGTGCATAATACTAGATATTGCACATGCAGTGGGAGTTGTGAGTAGGTATATGAACAATATAGGGAAGGAACATTGGGAGGTAGTAATGTGGATTCTCAAGTATTTGAGAGGTACTACTACTCATTCATTATGTTTTGTAGGTTCAAACATTATTCTACATGGATATGTTGATTTAGATATGGGAGGTGATGAAGATAGTAGGAGGAGCACCACATGGTATGTTTTTACTGTAGGTGGAACTGTAGTATACCTAGGTAGGTAATATGGGAGGTACACAATGGGAATGGGGTTATGTATTATTAGTGAATTCCATTCAATGTAAGGTCGACTAGGTCCACTATATTATTAAATAAGACTCACTATGGTAGTTAGATATAATAAATAGGCTTTCTAGAAGATTCCTTCTCTATAATGTTCCTAAAATATAAAGAATATTATATAAAGAAGTGTAAGCAATGTATTGAGGCATAGAGAAGAATATTGTTGATGTACAAGCAAGTATTGCTTGAGGATTTTTATCCTTCCACAAGGATTACTATATGGTGTTACCCTACCTCAATGTTTTTGTCTCTATTTCTTCTGTTGAATATTGTGGTGAATATTTTGGGGTTCGTTCTTTTTATTTTTGGAGTATATTTGCATATCCATATTGATATATAACATGAACAATAGTAAAGTTATGAGCATTTTAAATTCGTCAGTTTTTAAGGGTTTTCCGGAAAAATCCGCACAATTTGCACAGTAAGCTAGTTTATAAACCCTAAATTTTGTTGAAAATTGCTTCCAAGAATATTGTGTTTTACTGGAAAGGATGATGGTCTTAGTATTGAATAATATATCAAATCTATAAATTCATTATGTGGAAACCTAGGGTATGGTTGTATTTAAGGGATGTTGCTTGGGTATGGTGGTATGAAGTTCACCTTGAAGAGATTCATGCACTTTCAGACCAAGAATATGAAAAATTATTTTTAGACAAGTGGTATCATATAAAGTGTAAGGATAAAGAATGCACCAAGGGTTTATTTTCAGATGGAAATTCTATATTACAAGTTCCAGGATGTATTCAAAAAGAAAATATCATTGTTTCTATTAACCCCAGTTGTAGGCATAATTTTATCAATGTTCAGTTGGTTAATAGATTGCAAGTTGCCGCAAAGAATATTCAAAGCACACAAGTTGAAGGTGAAAATATTCAAATTTTTAAATATTTGAAGATCACCATGGACAAATATGTGTTTCATTTTGATTTTCATACTATGGATATGGCTGATGTGGATATTTTTTTGGAATATCCTTGGATGAACTCAGTTAGTACCTGGTCAATCATAATGTGCAAAAGAAGCTTCTAAAGCTTTGGTACAAGAAAAAGAAAATCACATTGCAGGATGTGTCTCTTATTAAGAGAGAATGGACCACAACGACAATCAAAGAAGTTATTGTAGAACTCGAATATGAATAAGAGGTAGAATCTACAGAAGTAGATGAAGCAAAGACACAAGAAGGACACAATAAAGAAGCCAAGGAGGACATTGACTCCCAGGGACACCAGGTGGTATAATTGAAGAAAAAGGGATAGATTCCTATAGTTGTTGTATATCATCACCCACAACATATCGAGACAGAACATTCATCAAGAAAAGGGCTTGAGAATCAACACACGTATGCACCAACAGGGAACTAACAAGACACCCAATCAAGAGGTGCATGGAGGCCTACCAACACTACATGAAGACATCAGGATAGAGAACTAATCCCATGGAAACATTGGACCAATGAGGAGAAATATCAAGGTGGAAAGACAACACTTGGACATCATGTTAGGCTTCCATTAGGATAGATGGATGGTCATACTTGGTACTAGTTGGCTACAATTCTTAGTCGGTCATATTGTATGGTCTCTTCTCATGTTTTGAAGATGAAACATGCTT
>JASDQU010273169.1:0-14265 GCA_032191745.1 Picea mariana
ATGTGGGGCGAATTGAAGAGAAGGAGGGTGTTTTTGAGATCCAGATCTAGTCCGTTTGGAGGGGTTACACTTCAGATCTGACCCTGAGACTTTACCTAGTGACTTTCAGTGTCCCGATCTATATTTCTGGAGAGTTTCAGAGCATTTGGAGGCCTCCTTCAGCAGGGCCGAATTATCTAGGGTTTCAGTCATCCAGTGGGGCGCATCATTCAATGGGGGATTTCAGATCTACAGAGATTGAGAGGGATCTTGGAGATTCGGTTACCTGGGTTGTTCTTACCATCACCCAATCTATCAGTTGGCATATTTATTAGGGTGATTGGACACTTTTGGCAGCAGGGCTGAGTTATTGAGGGTTTCAACCTTTTATTGGAGCGTGGCATTCTTCAGCTGGAGAGTTTGGCATTCAGATCTGCTTGTATTGATCTTCATTTCTTATTCATCCTTTGGAGGCATCTTTTGTATTAGCGGGAGCATTTTGTAGCAGCTCTTATCTATTGTCTATCTTCTTGGCCATCTGTTGAGCATTCCAAATCAACATCTTCATTGTAGCAGGTTTCTTTATTTTATGAATAAAGAAGAATTGAGATGTTTTGGCTTGTCTATCTTATTGCATATGGTTGAGGTATGTTCCATGGTTATCTCTTTCTGTTATTTGCTGCATACACACATATAAACACATCTAAAGGGTAGATCAACAAAGTGTTTGACGAAATACCTCAATCAGAAAAAGTTTTAAAAAGACACCAAAACAGTGACGATCCTTGCATAATGGCTTGGGATCATTACAGGATGGTTAGCCTGGTCCGAATGGTGAGAATAGTGAGAATCCCCCCCCCTAAACCTGCATGCGTCTTGGATGACACATGTCTTCATGAAGCTACATGAGCTCCACTTAACATTCGTTCCCTTCCCATAGGAACCTAAGACAACATAGGTTATGTCCAAACCTTAGCCTCTAGGAAATAATAATATAATATTATTCCCTTAGAGGTAAGCCCTCTAGCTTAGCCCTTTTTTCCTAGACTCTTAGCCCCTTCCCCTTCCTACCTAGTGGACTTTAGGCCCCCATAACTCTTACTTTGTGGTCGATCTACATGCAACGATGTAATTATATTAATGATGTGAGTATTTACATATACAAAATCAGGCTCAATGACCTTGGCATCTAGGCTCTCCGGCCTAATAAACACATAAGCCTTCTAGCTTATTATAACTTGGCTCACTAGCCTATCAAACATGTTTACAATTCATAATTACAACTGGGGTTCTACCTGGGGATATTACAATGCCCTCCCCTTATTTTTGCGTTGTCCTCAGTGCAACTTGTTTATACATATACAATTCAAAAATTCTTCAAAAAGATCCAAGCTTTAACTATTGGAAGCCTGATATCCACCTGGTGCTCTACTTTCAAGCACCAATTCTGGTGTTCATACTGCAACTGAAATTCAATTTCTCTATTCCATAGAGCTGCTTCAGGAAAGCATTCAACTCATTGTTCCTTATTACATGCTTCAATTAAACCTTATTGAAAACACTGATTGGCTATAGATCCATGACGTTCCTCCCAGTATTAGATCTCACTGTCGATAAACTCTCAATAGGGGCTATGACTCCACAGACATAAACACTCTGCTCATACACCTATTCATTCGGAAGCAACATTAGAACATACATGCAATATATATACAGGCAATTCTAATAACAGTATAACATGTATAAACGATACACAACATACAATGAATAGATAATTGATACTTATCTTTTGATTGAGAAGACCTTCCGTCCCTGAGCAGGGCTATGACTCCATTAGGGCAATGGCTTCCCAAGATAGCCATGGTCCACAATCCATATCAACATGGTCTAGGCCAAGGTACCAAACCTCAGCAGCACTCCAACCAACGGTCTCTCATTCCCCACATGCCTGTACAACCCAAGGTAGTGTGCACCTTCCTTCCAGGGCTCGAGCACATGCCGAACAAGAAATCTTAGAGCATCGTGGCTCCATGAGTTCCAACTTCCCTTAGAGGTCTCCACATACCCTCCAGGCCTCATACCGGGGAACCTATCCCCACACTTCTCCCTCCATGGCTCCAGCCTTCTCCAAGGCAACCCAAGGAGAAGTGTACACACACCCAGATCCATTGAGGATCCACAGGGTAAGATCCGTTGTCTCCAATCAACATTTTTCCCGAGCTACTCTTTGTAGTCAACATTCCAACTTTAATCAATATCATCTCATTTGCATCACCCACATGCAGTTATCATGAGAAAACATAAACGAATTTATTTAGGAACTTAAACTTAGTTCAAAAAGGGAATTCAACTTTTCCCCAGAACATGAGAATCTATTTCACAATTCTTCTTGTATGTTGCCATATCAGGGGTACAACCTTCATGGTGGTTTTCCACAAGAACCAAACTACATACCATTTTTCCTGTAGTGCTTCCTCTTGCATACAACCAACAATTGTCAGTATTTCTTGTACATCATAATTCAATTGATGTACAAAACCATATGCAGTGATCTTAGAATGGCCTGCACCTAACAATTCAATCATAATTACCAAACAATTTAACAAAATAGAATGACTCATCATTATATGCATATGCATGTTCATAATTAATATCTGTAAGTTCATTACTTTTTTTTCTGAACAATAAATTTTCTATAGTCAATGCTTACGTGACTACTTGACTTGCAACTTTCCTATTGCAATGTCTAACAACTCATGAAATTTCCTCAGCTTCATGAGTTAACAACATTTCAGTTGTTAGTAACAATTATTTCCATGCAATAATATATATGCATGTACTTACAAAACACATTCAACATATGCATTAAGTAACCAATTCTATCACTCACTATGCATGAGTGCAATTCTCAATGCATATTTATTCAATGCATCTTGCATTGAATTACATAATGCTCTTTATCTCAGTCATGTATCTCACCATCAATAAGTTGGAATTCTGGCCAATGTCCTAACACATTCCCCACACACTTCCTATTGTTTTCCCAATTAATTGGATGCCTTCCTTTTCGACCCAAACACTACACCAAGAATATAATTCTATGGTGTTCATTAGTGTTAGCAAAAAGGTTGTAGTCCAATTTTTATTTAAAGGTAGGAAGCTTTTAGTACATGTGTGGTTCATAACCTTCCCATATCCAACCATGTCATGGTCTCATACATGAGTAGCTTTACTGGAATTCATTCCTATAACAAGTTCTTATCTTTTATTTCTTTGGTCATTACCTCATAACCAAATTAACATGACATTCTACTATGTCAGTGTGTGCATTCAAAAGTTAAAAATCTTTGATAACTATGACATGCCTCTAGCCTTTACCACATCTAGTGGTATCTTATTCATGTTAATACATTCAATTAATACTATCTTGTGTATCATAAAAATTCAATTGGGGAAAATTCTTACTTGAATTTCCCTTTTGCAATTATGTAACATAATTTCAAAAGAGAATACTTATCTGCATAGTTGTCATTAAACGAATTTGATGTTACCTGATTAGTTGATGGCAGTAGAAGATTTCATGCTTCTTTTATCAGACTTATAACCAACACTTTAGCTTTCAGTTGCTTCCTTCCATATGTAGCAACATCATCAACAACACTTTGTAAACATGCAAGCATTTTTTCTTTAGCTGTCCCAACAAGCCATAACATACTTGCTGCCACAGAAATTGCAACACTTTCTTTCTCTCTATAAATTTTTTCCTTGTTGATCCCAAAAGTCTTTAATTCTTCTCGGATTCCTGAATCTTCTTGTGCTCTCATTGTAGCCATTGTACGTGATTATTTATGTCCTGAGCACTTTCCAGCAAATCACCCTTGGCTGCCCTTTGCATTTCCAGCCAAATCACTTTTGGTTGTCTTTTCATTTACAACCAAATACTCATCTAATATTAACCTTCAACATTCATTTATTTCCTAGATCCAACTAATCCAACTCATACTTGGACGAATTATAGTTCCAATCAAGCTATTTTATAGACTCTGGATTCTTCAACAACCATTTACTTTTTGTACTGCACTACTTCAGCCTTTTTTTGACTGACTACCTTAGTACTTGAGGTTTCATGTACCTTCTCTTCTCTTTGCCAACTAGCCTCAAGATTGACTTGCCTAGCCAATCTCTAGCATTTGTAAGGATGCACATATGCCTCCTTTGCTAGCTGCATAGAATTCATTGAAAGTTCTACTTTTACCTTACCATCATAGATTCAAGTGATACATCCAACCTCTTGGGTTGTCACAAATGTCTCTATGTCACTTAAGATGGATTCTTGTCGGACACCATCTCCTCTGCATTCAAAACCATGCATAGAACCATTTTCTTTTTCCTGGTTCCTTATTGATTTCTCTTTAGAAGTCATTTCACTTTTAAATTATTCTTGACTTGATATCTCCATGCTCTTATGGAAATACCTTCAACACCTTTGGAGTGCATCAACAATCCTCTACTATTCTAGCTTTCCTTCGCGGAGTGTTGTCATGCATTCCTATTAGCTTGATATCTATCTCATGATTTCTTCTTCCATTATCTTAGGATGTTCATGGGCTTGACTCCATCCAGGAGTTTTTCCTTGTCTACTTTGCATACTTGCAACCACATATTATGCTGATATTAATTTTCAATAGTCCATTATTATTTGGATTTCTCTGATTTAGCTCATGCATGAACAATTATATATTTCTAGTCATGTTCTCTGAGTAACCTTGGATAGTTAACACCAACTTCTTTCTTGAAGCAATTTGATTTATCCTTTTCATGACTGATCCTATCAACATTGGTATTATCTTGATGAGTTATTACTTTCTCCTGCCTTATCCCATTTGATTTTTCAACCTGACATGCATATTCGACTTTTGTCATGCCATATTTGATGACCTTCATGCCTTGCTTCCACTGTGCATTCTGATAGTAATAACAGAGGTGCTATATCCACCCTGTAGGACTGTTACTTGGAGATATTGTCACTTTCTCCATGCATACATTATGTCCTTCTTGATCAAAATACTAGCATTCTGATATATATCAATCTATATAGATTAAGTCTTCCCACTGTGTACTTCTTTATTTTAACATTCTTTAGTCTTGACCTTGATCCTCTCGTGGAGTATTCTTGATGCAACATTATGTCCTCAAGCTCCTCTGTTCCTTCTTGATATCAGGTCCAAACTCTTTCATATTCCATAAAACCTTCATTTTATGGTCACAAAAACATTCTTTCTGACTTCCTGTGATCTAAGCTACTCAATCCTCAAATATGGTTGAATACCTGGAATCCTCTTTCCAAGACCTTTCCAATGACTGCTCCCTTGCTCGATTCTAAGCTTTGAGTAGAAAGCTATGATCCTTTAAAACTTGTGCTTTTTCTCCCATGCACTTCTTGTGCAACATATCTCTTTTCTCTAAGCTAATGGCTCTTAGATCTTTGTTGGACGTTATCATAAAGTTCCTAGGTCTTCAGTACCTCTCCTGATGCAGGTTCGAACCAGACGAAACCCACAGGCTTCCTTCCTAATCCCTTTATCCTTCTTTAACATGGTTTTCGAGCACTAGCCCCTTTTCTTCAACCCTCAATTTGCATGTGACCTCGGGCTATGACCTGGTGCTATTAGATAGGCGCTTATCCGAGGCCTTGAGAGCTTCAAGCTCCAGAACTTCGACTTCAGAATTTCTTGCTATTTCGTGCCTTATTTCTCTCGAACGTTGAATTGGTGAACACTTGAAGTGGGGTGGTTCTACGGTCCACAGCTTCCCAGCATCCAACGACTGTTATTTACTATAGAACTTCGGCCTTCGAGAGTTTCAGACTGTCCATACTCTCAATCTTTTTAGAGTGCCAAGTCTCCGGACTGTTGCATATGTTGCCAAGTGTCGTTTCCCGATTAACCATTGAGATTAACTCCGACCCTCCGGTCCTCGGGACTTCGAAGCTTCTGGGTTCCGGGACTTCGGAGGATTTCACATCTACACACCCCAAAACTCCAAAAATGCGAATCTCTGAAATACTTCCACGTCACCCTCAGGACGTCATCACATTATGTTACTTCGACACTATGGAACTTCGAGGATTTCTTCCTCCCATTCCATCACAAACCATTTCTTTTAGAGTGTCAAGTCTCCGAACCTTAGGATCTGATGCCACACGTCCCCTGTGACCATCAGGGGCCCCACTAACCATACTCAAGAAGAGTGCCACATGGCGAAATACTAGAAGCGAGCACATGGCCCATTATGACGAGTGACATGTGTTACATTCTAACTGACATTTCTATCCTCCAAAGGTTCTTAACTCACTGACACATGGCACGCATCCCATGTCTCCACGTCATCCCTGGTGACGTCAGCAGGTCATGTCATTTCGAGACTTTGGGCTTCAGAATATTTTACACTTGCATTCCTCAAATCTCCCGAACTCTGAACTTCCGAACCACTTTATCTTCCGGGGTCCACATGGTACAGTTGTCAACAATTAAGGTGGTTGCACGTGGCATGTCTATGAAAGGTCCATGTCACCACTAACGACGTCATCATGCCACACCACTTCTGTTCTTTAGCATGGGAACTTCAGGCTTCGAGAGATTCCACACTAGTACATTCCAATTCTCCTGAACGTCGAACTCTCGAACCAACTGATCTGTGGACACATGTCTTTGTTAATGAATGGTATGGATTAACTCTGGACTTCGGGAGAATTTGCATTAGCACACTCCATTTCTCCGAACGTTGAATTCCCGAATCGCTTAACCTTCCAGGGGTCCACGTAGTACATCTGTCATAATATAAGATGGTGACATGTGCCCCCCACGTGTCAGATTGCTTTTGGTCCAACAAGGTCGTCAAAGTTCCATTCTGACTGACACGTGGTAGGACTAAGGAAGTCCACGTCACCCTGGGTGATGTCATCATGCCACATCACTTCGGGACTTCAAGATAATTCACCTTGTTTCTCCCAAACGTCGAACTCTTGAACAAGTTGATTTGCTGACATGTGTCTCTTTTAACGAACTGTCCGGATGAGCTTTGGACTTCGAGACTTAGGGAGTTTGTGCATCAACACACTCCATTTCTCCCGAATGTCAAATTCCCGAACTAGCCAATCTGCTGACACGTGTCTCTTTCGATGAACGGTCCGGATTAACTCTAGACTTTGGGAGTTTGTGGCTTAACACACTTTGTTTCTCCCGAATGCTGAATTTAACAACCGTTGTGAGATCTATTCCTCACAAACACCCACATACAAATCTAATTGTTGAGATCTATTTTTCATTGTTGTGCCTTACCTTCTGCTCTTGGCTTGATCAAACGGTTATGATTTATCCTTGGTCAAAACCAATGGTAAAGCACTTATCTCCAGATCTACGGTGTAGATCCACTCCAGGACTTCGGAGCTTCGGGCTTCGGCCCCTTTTTTCTCTATAACTCATAAACTTCGTCGAAGGCATGAAGTCTGAAGGACTTGGAGGTTAACTCTCATGCACCTTTTTCAAGATCCGATGGCTGTGAAGGATCCTCCTTCTCCCGAACAGATCCCACGGCCCAACACCACAGTTGTTGTGGTTTCTTTCTCTATTGCCATTCCTTAAACCGTTATACCTCTTGAGCTTTTGAACACAGTCAAAGTGTTCTCTCAACTCCCTTCTGACACTCTGTACATCAAAACTCCATGGAATTTTTACTCTAAATTCCTCGTTCGTGGCCCATCCAGGGTCAGTGTTGAAAACTGGGATCTGAACTTCAATTTTGTCCATTTCGACAACAATTCACTTTTCAAAACTTTTGCTTCAACTTCCACTAACATGGCCCATCCAGGCTCAATGTTGAAACTGTTATCACACAAAGAAGCATGATCGCAGGCTAGCAGGTGCAGTCTGTAGCAATTGAGATCCCTTGTAAAGGTTAGATGTGGCGCTATCTCCAAGCGCAGTTGGCAGGTGGATTAAAGTTTGGCAGGGGCGCTAAAGTAGCCGATGCACCCAGATATCAGCCCCCATCCAGATCAACGGTCATAGAGAATTTTGGGTCCGCAACATGCGCGGACGTTAAAATCCGAAGGGCGGGCCGAAATCCCAACCGTGGTTTTGCGGGGAGGCGACGTGGTGGAAGAGGGTGTGTTTCGGGCCCAAAAGAGATGTGGGTCAAAACTGCTTCCCGCGGCCCCGAAATGCACATGCACATGTAATGCCCTATCCAATGTCGACAAGTGGTTGCCTGAAAGTTGTCCCGCCACACTCCAATCCCAAGGAGGGGTCAACCAATGAATGAGGATTGACTTCCATGACCTCAACGCCTAACCTAGTAGCGTCAGATGGTCCTCCGCCAGTCGTCCCGTTGCACTCTGATCCCGATGAAGATACAATTAATGAAGCAAGGACTGGTAGCTAAAACCTCAGCTCAACCCATAAAAGGAAGGCTCAGAAGTTATGGCTATGGAGGTAGGATTTTCAGCAAGGTACAATAGTGGTCAGTTTTTTGTAGGTCCATACTGAAGTTGGTTTGCGTATGATAGGAGGAAACACACGTAGTCTAACAGAGGACTTCTCAGACAGAAAGCTTTGAATGACATTACTAGATCACACTCGTGGAAGTTGTGGACTGATCTGAGTATAAATAGATCAGTTTGGTATTTTGTTATGGTCATTGAATGGTTGAGCAGAGCTCCCTACTATGTAATTTTTGAGGCCATAACTGTTCTCTGGTTATGTATCAAATTTGAGACTTTCTCATTAATAGAGGTTAGATGTGGTGCTATCTCCAAGTGCAGTTGGATGGACTCCAGAGTTGGCAGGTGGATAAAAGTTTGGCAGGGGCGCTAAAGTAGCCGACGCGCCCAGATATTAGTCCCCATCCAGATCGACGGTCGCTGACCATTTCGGGGCCTCAACATGCGCGGATGTTAAAATCCGAAGGGCGGGCCAAAATCCCAACCATGGTTTTGTGGGGAGACAACGTGGTGGTAGAGGGTGTGTTTCAGGCCCAAAAGCGATGTGGGTCAAAACCGCTTCCCGCGGCCCTGAAATGCACATGCACATGTAATGCCCTATGCAATGTCGATAAGTGGTCGCACGACAGTTATCCCACCACGCTCCAATCCCAATGAGGGGTTAGCCAATGAACGAGGATTGACTTCCACGACCTCAACGCCCAACCCAGTAGCGACAGATGGTCCTCCGCCAGTCGTCCCATTGCACTCTGATTCCGATGAAGATATAGTTACTGAAGCAAAGACTGGTAGCTGAAACCTCAGCTCAACCCATAAAAGGAAGGCTCAGAAGTTATGGCTAAGGAGGTAGGATTGTCAGCAAGGTACAAAAGTGGTTAGTTTTCTGTAGGTCCATACTGAAGTCGGTTTGCGTCTGACAGGAGGAAACACCCGCAGTCTGACAGAGGACTTCTTAGATGCAAAGCTTTGAATGACATTGCCAGATCACACTCGTGGCAGTTGTTGACTGATCTGAGTATAAATAGATCAGTTTGGTATTTTGTTATGGTCGTCGAATGGTTGAGCAGAGCTCCCTACTATGTAATTTTTGAGGCCAGAACTGTTCTCTGGTTATGTATCAAATTTGAGACTTTCTTATTAATAGAGGTCAACTTCCCTCATCTTTTTGTTCAAACTGTGTTTAAACACTCGGGCATGGAGTATCCGGTCGAGGGTTGTGGTTCTATTGTAATGTAGGTTCGATTACAGTAGTGTTGTGACCAGTTTTAGTTAGATTCCTTGTTACCTTATTTCCCCTTATGTTGAAAGGCTCGGGCATGGAGGATCCAGTCGAGTTGTTGTAGTTGCATGATAATGTAAGTTTGATTATTATGCGACTGTGACATATTTCAGTGTCTGAAACTTGAGTTCAAGAGCACTCTTGAGGATGAGTTTTTCTTTATCAAGCTGCTTGAAAGCCAGATTCCCATAGCAGTCTTGTTCACCTCTCTCACTAAGTCTTCCTTCTGCTCACACTTAAACTCAAATCACTAACCGAAGTTAATGAGGACCTCACTTCCCTGTGCATTGTGTGTCCATTTTCTGTGTTAAAATCATTCTCATACTGAGTTTGGTCCATTTGACCTCCACTCACAAAACCTACATCCACCAAAATTCTGATGGGTACTGGGCTTATCCTCTTGCAATATGAGGGTGACTCGTAGTGCTAACATTCATGGTACCATTTTCGGGGAACGAATTGAAGACATTTCCCTGGGATAGAACGATAAAGAAATTTTGATTATGAAGGTGCATCAGAAATTAGTAACTTGAAGATTGCAACTTACACCTAGCGACTCCACTGTTTCAGTTGTGGCTCCCAAAGGAAAACACATGAGGTCTACTCCACAACTACCTCTGGAAACACCTAAAGTTGACCTAGAAAAGATTGTCAGAAAGGGAAAGACCTTTCAAGAAGGGATTTCAACTGTCGTATCAGGTGATTCTGGTAATTTACATAATTCTTCTTTAAAAACTCCAGTAGTTGCATCTAATTCTCCTGTTATACCATCTGTTGAAGTTTCAAGAAGTTTAAATTTTGGGAGTTTCCCTGTTGAATTTTCCCCTTCTAGGCCTCATTTAGAAGAACGTTTTGACACCCCTGTTTCCCCTGAGATTGTAAAGTGGTTCAAACCCAGAAGCTTAGAAGGTTGTCCTACTTTGGGTTTTCCTGCTCCTCCTCCTGTCAAATTTGTTGTATCTAAAGAGGGGGAAACTTCTTTTCCTTTGAACCCCATATTACTCTCCTCCAACACTCAACTATTTCCCTTCTCCCCTACAAAGACAGTTCTAGTCTCACTTGTCCAAACTCCATCTCCCCCTGGTTCTCCTACAATTCACATCCCAATGGCAGGTGCTAATCTTCATTGAAATAGAATGGATTCCATTATCTCTGTTAGGTATGCCCTTCTTGTTTCACCTCAGCCTATGAATGCCCTCCCAATTGGAGATTACCTCGAGTACATGCCCAAGTTTACAGGAGAGGAGGACATAACTGCTAAAGAACATCTTTAAGCTTTTTACAATTATGCAGATAATCTTAATATTGAAAATGAAGATGTCTGGTTGAGAGTTTTTGTACAGAGCCTTGATGGTGAGGCTAGAAAATGGTTCAGGGGCTTGAACCCTGGATCTATTGATGGGATTGAAGCTCTAGATGATGATTTTTTAAGACATTGGGGGGATAAAAAAGATTTCCTTTATTATATTACAGAGTTTGGGTCACTTAAGAGAGAAGAGGGGGAATTTGTCTCAAAATTCTCCAAGAGATTTAATAAGATGTACAATAAGATCCTCATTGAGATTAAACCTACTGAAACCTCTGACAAGATTACTTATGCTAGTGCTTTTGACCCTGAGTTTTTCCTCCTGCTGAGAGAAAGAAGAGTTACCTCCTTGGCTCATATGAAAGATGCAACCCTTGAAGTATAATCAAATATATTGGCAGTTGACAAACTTAGGAGTAAGGCTGATAGAGACAAAAGAAAAGGTAGGTCTGAAGCTTCAACCTCTGGTTCCTCTGCTTCCCAGCCTTAAGTGGATGAGTTGACTAAGCTGGTAAAATCAATTTCTGTAGAAATGGAGAAATTGAAGTTTGAGGGGAAACAAGGCTATAGGAACATCCAAAATACTGACAACAGTAGTAACTTCAGAAGACCAAATAATGCCCCTTAGATCATCCAGAGAGATGAAATAAATAAGGATAGGGATGATAAAAAAACCAAGCCCCTCTCCAAAATAACCCACTTACTAATGAAGATGGAGAGGAAGAAGAAATTGATTCTGAAATCCATTGTCTTGGTGACACCTCTTCATCTCCCCATTTAACTCAATTTGCATATGAGGAGTCTGTCATGGACAGTCGACTTAATGAGATGAGAAAAGGATAAAGGACCAGTGGCGGTCCGAATAGATACAACCTCAGGTCCAAGAAGAAAGAAGGAAAGCCTGATATTCCTGATCATCCTACTAGAGCAGACGATCCTGCTAAGGAGGTGGCAGCTAGCAGCAAAGAAAAAGAGGCACAAAACCCCCAGGTAGTGGTTAAGAGCCCTATCCCAGAAGTAAAGGAGAGTTTGAAGCCTCCCTCTTCTTTTAGCTTTGAGAATGAGATTCAAAGGATTAAAATTCTTGTACCTTTATTGGAGCTAGTTAAAATTGAGGAGTTCAAAAGATACCTCTCCAAAGTACTGTAGCCTGAGCCTTCATCTTATTCCATAGATTCGGTCAACCTCCAAGATGAAAAGCCTGCTATCATATTGGGACCTTTGGTGGAGGATAGAGATGACTCCTCCCCTCCTTTCTATACCTCATTGAACATCCACGATAAGGTGCTACACAATTTCTTGATGGATTCACGGGCATCTCACAATCTCATGCCTAAGATCGTCATGGAGGAACTCAGGTTGGAGGTTACAAAAACTTACCATGACCTATACACGTTTGATTCCAGGAAGGTGAAATGCCTCGGGGTTATCAAAGACTTGGTTGTTTCCTTGTTCCAATTGCCAATGAAAAGTGTGGTCATGGATATTGTGGTGGTTGATGTCCCCCCTAAGTTTGGGATGCTCTTGTCTAGATCTTGGATTAAAAGACTGGGGGGACTGTTGTAGAGGGATCTTTCATATGCCACTATTCTTGTGTTTGGGGGAGAGCATAGAAGATTTTATAGGGAATCTTAGCTTGCTTACATTATCAACGATGAAGCAAATCCGACCAACCACCCCATTTTTGCAGTAGACACTGATCTAGGAACCAATATGTTACAACTCACTGATGGTCCTCAAGCACCTATTGAAATCAGAAAGCAACCCATCACCTCTTATGAAAACCCTCCTTCCAATATCTCTGTTTGGAAAATGTTTTTTGATGGAGCCTCTTCTAGGGAAGGTGTTGGGGTTGGGGTATTTTTCATTTCCTCGACCCAAGAGACCAAATCTCTGTCTTATAAGCTTGAATTTGAAACAACAAACAACGTGGCATAATATGAGGCTCTTGTTTTGGGTTTGAGAGCTGCCAAAGACATGAAGATTGAGGAGCTAGCAGTATTTGGAGATGTTGAGTTAATTGTACATCAGGTCAAAAATCTGTATCAGGCTAAGCACCCCAGGTTAAGGGCCTACAGAAACGAAGTCTGGGATCTTGTTGACAATTTCTTCTTGGATTTTAATATCTCTCTTGTTTCAAGAGAAGAGAACACTGTGGCAAATTCCTTGGCTGTTTCAACAAGTAAGTTCAGGGTTCCTTTGCCCCCTAAACTCAAGTATGATGTGGAGGTAAAATACAGACCCTCTATTCCTGACAATGTCAAACATTGGAAGGTTTTTGAGGATGATCTTGAGATAAAAAAGTTTCTTGAGATTGTGGATGAATTCTCTGATTTGCATATTGATTAGGATCAGGATATTGAAGAAAGCCCTCATACTGATGTTTTCCGAAATGAAATTGCTGACCATCATATTGTTCAGTTGACAAGTAACCATATTTTGAAGGGACTTGTGCCCTTGGAAAGATTGTTTGATAGAAATGATGTTGTTGTAAAGGTTAAAGGTTCAATTGAAGAGGTTGATGTGACTGAATGCAATTTAGGATCAGAGGAGGATCCCAAATATGTCAAATTGTCTAGCAGTTTTTCAAAGGAGCAAAGTGTTGAGTATGCCAAGCTTTTGAAGGAGTTTGTTGATGTGTTTGTTTGGAAATATGAAGATTTAAGGACATATGACACCAACATCATTGAGCATAAGATCCCTTTGAAAGAAGAGGCCAAACCTTTCAGGAAAAAACTCAGACAGATAAATCCTATGTTGCTGCCTATTATGGAAAAAGAAGTGAAGAAGTTATTGGATGCCTAGATCATCATTCCTTTGAGATATTTAGAATGGGTGGCCAACTTGGTGCATTTGAGGAAGAAAAATGGGGAAATTAGGTTATGTGTGGACTTCATGAATTTGAACAGGAACTCCAAAAAAGATAATTACGCCTTGCCGAAGATGGAACACATTTTGTAGGGAGTGACTGGCTCATCTAGGATGTTCATGATTGATGCTTTTCTGGCTACAATCAGATCTGTAATGACCCTAGTTGGATAAATGTTTAAGAAATTATAAAGTAAAACTAATTAGGGGATTAACTGTGTTAACAAGGTATTAATTAAACAAAGATGATTTAATGATATTAATTAAGTGAGTTATTAATTAATTAAAGGATATAATTGTGATTAATTAATTAATAATTTAACTACAAACTAC
>JASDQU010273169.1:14365-28168 GCA_032191745.1 Picea mariana
ACGGGAGGTTATTCTACGGAGGTTGGGGGAATGAAGTTTGGGGAGCTCTGGATTTGCAGAGAGCAGTGAAGTTATGGAGTAGGATTGATACAGTGCACCGGAGTTGTTGGGGGTTTTGGGCACGGAGGGCCAGGATATCCGTTGATATCCTGGAGCTAGGGAGCTACCTAGTTGGCAGGGAGGAATGGTTTTGGGCAGTGTTTTGCAGAAGCGGTCAAGGAGGCCAGCGGCGGACAAACGGATTATTAGCATCATGTTCAGGTATTTCAAAATTTGCAATTGTTTTTAATCAGTTATAATTTTTTTTATTATGTGTTGATTAATTTATAAATGCTTAGGTGTACAATTAAACGAATTATTGAATTTTGTTTACGTAAATTCTACTCGGCCCCTACAAGATCTCTATCCTGCTTGAAGATAGAGAAAAGAAAACCTTCACTACTCCTTGGGGCACATTCATGTATGCTAAAATTCTCTTCGGATTGATGAATGTAGGAGCAACCTTCCAGCGAGCCATGAACATTGCCTTTGTTGGGGAAAAATTTAAATTTGTAGTCATCTATTTGGATGACATTACAGTATTATCAAGGTGTAATACAGAGCATTTCCATCATCTGAAGAAAGTATTGTTGAAGTGCAGAAGGTTTGGTCTCTCCCTCAATCCTAAGAAATCTATGTTCGCTGTGAGAGAGGGTAAATTATTGGGCCATATTGTGTCAGCAGAAGGGGTAAAAATTGATCCAAGTAGAGTAGAGTCCATCCGGACCTTATCTTTTCCCAGATCTAAGAAAGAGGTTTAGTCTTTCTAGGGTAAAATCAACTTTCTGAGAATATTCATTTCTAATTTTGTTGAGTTGGTTAAGCACATTACAACTATGCTTAGAAAAGGAAGCGAGGTGAAATGGACTATTGAATCCAGATATTCTTTCAACCAAATCAAAAGGGCTTTGACTGAAGCACATGTGCTCATCAGCCCTGACTATTGTAAGGAATTTCTGATATTTTCTTTTGCCTCATCTGATACATTCGTGTTTTGTTTTGCTACAGAGAAATACAAAGGGGTTAGAGTAGCCTATTTCCTTTTTTAGCAAAGCATTGAGGGATGCATAGTTAAGATATGATATCATGGAGAAGCAGGCATATTCTTTGGTGAAATCCCTAAAGGTTTTCAGAATATATGTTTTGCATTCAAAGATCATTGCATATATCTCCTCAGCTTCAGTAAAAGAGATATTGATCCAGGCTGACATAGATGGGAAGAGAAGCAAATGGATTGCCAAAATTTTGGAATTTGACCTTGAAATAAAACCCACTAAATTGGTAAAAGCCCAAGGTTTAGCCAAGCTGTTGGCTGAATCAAACTGCGAGGCTTTAAGGGTTAATTTCATGAACATAAACCCCAAAAATCAACAAACTGAGATTGTTGATGACCTCAATTTGGCATAATGCACCTGGTATAAAGATATCATATATTTTCTACAAAAGTTGAGGCTTCCTGATGGTTTGGACAAGAACAAGGCAAGAGCTTTGAAACTCAAAGCAATCAAATATTGTCTCATCGATCAGGTTTTGTACTGGAAGGATCCTTTTGGAGTTCTGTTAATATGTCTAGACCCACAGGAAGCCCAAAAATCCATATATGATTTTCATAACAGCTTGTGTGGGGGACATCATTTTTGGAGGACCACAACTTATAAAATCCTCAAAGTTGGGTATTTATGGCCCAACCTTTTGACTGATGTTTGTGCAAAAATTAGATCTTATGTCAAATGTCAAATTTTTTTTGGAAAGCAACAACTCAAATCTTTGCCTTTGAAACCTGTAATGGTTTCTGGACCTTTTCAGCAATGGGGTCTTGATTTCATTGGAGAGATCCACCCAACCTCAAGTGGCCAACATAGGTGGATTTTGATTGCCACTGATTATTTCACCAAATGGATAGAAGGCATCCCTACAAGGAGTGCCTCCCACAAGGTAATCATAATCTTCCTTGAAGATATCATGTCCAGATTTGGTAGCCCAAGCAGGATTGTCACAGACAACGCTGCCTCTTTCAGAGCCGAACCATTGATCAAGTTATGTGAGTAGTATGGGATTACACTAATACATTATACTCCTTACTACCCTCAGAGAAATGGTTTGGAAGAGTCCTCTAACAAAAGCCTCATAAAGATCACCAAGAAATTGTTAGAAGACAACAAGAAAGCCTGGGACTCAAAGCTAAAATTCTCATTATGGGCTGACAGGGTCACAACAAAGAGGTCACTGGGTGTTTCCCCTTTTCAGCTTGTATATGGGGTGGAGGCTGTTTTTCCTACTCAGCTTGCCTTGCCTGTGGAGAAATTCCTCCAAGACTACCAAGGATAACCTAATGATATGGCAAGGAGGATACAATATCTGGTAGAAATGCAACAAACTAGAGAGCAACTGCTTGATAAAGCTCAGGATCACCAACAGAGAATAAAACGAGCCTTTGACAAGAGGGAAAGCAAGGAGCATTTCTAGCTGGGAGATCTAGTGCTCAAGTGGGACGCCCCCAAGCAAGACAAAGACAAACATGGCAAATTTGAAGCCTTATGGATTGGTCCCTTCAAGATCTCTGAAGTATTTTCAAATAACACCTATAAGTTGTAGAGCTTAGAGGAATCCAAAGTTTTGGGTAGCCCTGTCAATGGGCACTTTCTGAAGAAATATTTTGTTTAAGCCATGATTGGCTTTCCACCATTGTAATTACCACTTCTTTTCATTTTCTTTTTAAATAAGAGACTCCATGACCCAAAATCTAAGGCACTAGAACTGTGCGCTCTTGGCAGACTACAGGGAGCATGCCATCCCCTGTGGAGCCAAATGTTATCACACAAAGCAGCATGAACGCAGGTGAGTAGGTGTAGTCTGCAGCAATTGAGATCCCCTGCATAGGTTAGATGTGGTGCTATCTCCAAGCACAGTTGGAGGGACTCCAAAGTTGTTAGGCGGATAAAATTTTGGCAGGGGCGCTAAAGTAGCCGATGCGCCCATATCTCAGCCCCCATCTAGATTGATGATCCCTGATCATTTTAGGGCCACAACATGCACGAACGTTAAAATCTGAAGGGCGGGCTGAAATCCCAATCGTGGTTTTGCGGGGAGGCGACGTGGCAAAAGAGGGTACATTTCGGGCAACTCATGTGTGATGAATTCATCAGAAAATTCAACCGCCTCCACCTTGAGCGCATTCAAAATCAGAGGGTTAGCTCCAAATTGTTATTTCATTCATGCATGATCATTTTATTGTGTTCATCCTCTGCCCAATTGTGCTCATCCTCTGCCCAAATTCCCTCTTCTGTCCAATTTCGTTGCTATGCTCTCCTCCGCACTGTAACCATGCCCAAATGATACAAGCCTTCCTCCTATGCCGACCTCTTTGCTATCCTCGAATTCGCACAGTGTATGGAGGTCTTCCTTCGCGCAAGGTGGGGACCATTCTTGGCCCGTCTGCAAGGCCATGATGATGGTGTTTCTCTGCAATTTGCCCTCAGATTTGATGGAAGGATGGTGCGCATGGGGTCTCTAAGGAGTCAATTGCCTCAACCACAAAGCTTCCAAGGGTTGTAGATCGTTGGTTCAAACACCACCAGTTGCCACAACCAAGCTACAACAGAGTTTTAAAGCCTGCGTTTCAGAATGTTTCTAGAGATAAGGGGTAATCCAAAGAGTGGATTAAAGATGAGCTATTTAACCCCCTGATTGTCATCACCAGAATTATCACTTGTGAAGGTAGATACTCTGTTTTTAAAGCTTGCCATTTTCGACTGTTAGCTCATTTCTAGTTTAACAAGCCATTAAATTTTCCTTTTTAGTTCTTGAAAAGTCTTGAGAAGATGTCTTCCCAAGTAAGAAAGAATGTGGCCAATCCTCATAACAATCTATTCCACCACAACCTCATCAAATTTCTTATCATAGCCGAGTTGGAAAAACAAGGAAAGACATGGGATGAATTCATTTATCAATTTTAAAACCGCCATCTCATAATCAAGACTAGCAAGAAATCACTTGGGTTAGGGACTGTTACTCCATCCAAACACCATTCTCCAAAGACTCCAAACCATCCTACTCAAGCTATCTCTCTACCTGAACAAAAGATAAAGAAACTTGTTGATACGCCTACAGCCTCATCGAGAAAGAAGACTAAAAAGCCTATTGATATATCTCCAATGCCCTCAACATCTATTGATCCTACACCCAAAAAGTTACAAGAGGCAATTCAACAAGATTTCCTTGTAGTCCCTACAAATAAGAGAGGAGCCAATCGATTCAAAGGAGGATCTTTTCGAAAAAGTACCCAGAATGCAAGTGGGAAGCCTAATGTAAAACACCCACGCACTTCAGATCCGATCCAAGTATCTTCCGATCTCGAAAGCCCCCATAAAAGACTTAGGGAAGTTTCTGCAGAAGAATTGGAGCCTGATAGAGAAGCAAAATCTGAACCCATTTCCCCTCATAAACTCCCTGTTACTCCTGCCTCACAGATACCTACACCAGATCCCAAAACTAATAGACTCTCTACATCCTTCAAGGGATCCAAGCCCTCCTCTGAGATATCTAATCACACTCCAGCCATTGAAAAATTACAACAGGAAAATGTTCAACTACTGCAACAATTGGAAGAGAGGAAGACCATGGATAGGCATCTCCACCACGACAATACAGTATTACAAGCAAAGGTGAATTCCCTCCAACGATTGGTTGATCAAATGACCAATAAAAATCATAGCCTCCGTGCACAATTGAAACACCGCAAGAGGGCCAAGACAAAGTCTTCAGGACAAGAAGCTTTTAAAGCTACTCCATCCCCTCCTAAGCAAGTCTAGTCATATTGGGCAATTCATTTTTGTTTGCAGTGGGACCTACAAATCCTTAGGTGTGGGGGTAATGTTGGTCTCATGATTTGGTTGTTTTATGATGACAATTGAATCCTTTTTGTACTGGTATTATATGTATTAATAACCATTTTGAAGATGTTTTCAAAGGATTTTGTATCAATTCATCGTGGATCTACAACATGTATGTGCAATTGATGTTTTGCAATGGTTTTGAGTTAAATTCGATTTTATTTAATGTTTAAAAGAATCTAATGCGTGATCTGTGTGTCACAAGGAGAAATTCGCAATGCAATTTTCCATTTGGTAGATCGTTTGGCACTTCAACCAACACCCGATCCGATACTTCATCTGGCACTGCGTCCGACATTTTGGAGTGTAGGCGAGTTGGCGGTTGTTATATTGGCGGCCTGTGCTAGGTGAATCGACGACCTGGATTTTGTTCCCCCTCATGGCCTCCAACTATTGAGCTCTTGACATCTCAGATTAAGCAGTTATGTTAATTGTTGAGTGGCTCATTCAATTTCTAGAAACTAAAGGCTGCTAGCACGCATTTAATGGGATTTACCATTTTTATAGGAGGTCGACCCTTCCAGTGGTCGAACTCTCGAATTTTAATCATTATAAATACCACCGGTAGTGGCCAAACCAGATGTTAAGGATGGTCAGAATACATTTCGCTGTGTAACTCAGACATTTCTGCAAACTTGTGTTAAGACTGCGTTTTTTTATTTAATGGCATAACTGTGTTGATTAAGCTTGTGATTTGTTGTTGAGGAGTAGCCATGACCTGCTAGGGGGCCCACCAGTGGTCTGGGTGAATACTTGCATATTTTAGTTTTGTAGTTATCATTTACTTCATTTCCCTGTTATATGTGCTTTGTCATTTTAAGTGTTGTGTGTTTGTTGTTCATCATTTAATTGTTTAATTTTCCTTTTGCAAGTTGCTTGTAGGGGATATTTGTTTAGTATGTTGTGTCTTTTATTTTAGTAAATGGCTTGCAAGCTACTAACTTTGCCGGTGTGTCAAATGTTAAATTGATTTCCGCATGTTGAAACATAGTATTAGTTTAAGACAAAGTTCCTTTTGCAAGTTTCGATGGATCAATAAATGCAAGTTTTGTTAATTGATTTAATTCTCAGTTTTAGTTATGCTTTTATGAATCTATTTTGTTTATCAGTCTCGTTTTAGTGTGCTAAGATAGAAGTAGATTTTGGCTTATGTTTTTACAATCATTCTAGTTTTCAAATTGAGTTTTTAATAATAGGATTAGCTTAGTTTAATTTATGAAATTTCCATTCTAGATTTGAATTGCAATTTTAATTAGAAGTTTGAGTTTGAATTAAGCTTTTAGTTATGAGTTTCTAATTGTGTGAATTTACTTAAGTTAGCATAAGAGTGAATTTGAATTAGTATAAGAGTGTTTTTCTTATCATCGATGATTGATATATGAAATTGAGAGATCACATGGATTTTCACGATAATTAATATTTCTTCTATGATGGCTAAGCTTTCGTTAGATTGCTTGATTCATACTTTTCATTTCTGCATAGAAGTCAATATTGAATTCATTCCTCTTGAGCTATCATTAATCGTCAGATGCCATCGTGATGTTATTAGGCACCGAAGACATAATCATCATATTTGAAGTTTCTTGTTATTGTAGATTAAGAATAGTTTTTGATTAATCTCTGAATATGGTCATGATGCTTTTGATTAAAGTAGGTTAAGATTTTCCTTTGCAGATTAGGAATGATTATGAGTTTTGTCTTAAGAATAGAGTTTACTTGCTTAGTAGTTTTGATTAGTTTCCTTGCTGAATAAGTTTCAATAGATTAATTATTTGATTGCTTACTTGTTGATGCTCATTAGATTGAATAGATTAATTTGTTGTTGTTGTTGCTCATTAAATTGAATAGATTGAATAGATTACTTGCTGTTGCTCATTAGATTAAATAGGTTAACTTGTTTAAAGTAGGGTTTTTGATATGCTTCTTTAGGAATAGTCCATCGATCCATTGTTTAAAAGTTGCTTAGGGTAAATAGTTCAAGTCCTTTAATAGGGTTTGCTAATTGATAGTCTTTGCTTAAGTAGATTAACCCTTAGTTAGAACATCTCCTTAGTTAGATCATACTTCCTCTAGCTTTTCTACCTTGGCACATATAGTGCTACAACTCTAAGTTTACTTACCATGGGTTGACAATTTAATTGAGGGATTTAGTGCATATAGAACACCCATCAGGACTGCTTAGACACAAAGCTTTGAATGGCATTGCTAGATCACACTCCTAATAGTTGTGGACTGATCTGAGTATAAATAGATTAGTTTGGTATTTTGTTATGGTCATTGAATGGTTGAGCAGAGCTCCCTACTATGTAATTTTTTAGGCCATAACTGTTCTTTGGTTATGTATCAAATTTGAGACCTTATCATTAATATAAGTCAACTTCCCTCATCTTTTTGTTCAAATTGTGTTGAAACAATTGGGCATGAAGGATACAATCAAGGGTTGTGGTTCTATTGTAATGTAAGTTCGATTACAATAGTGATGTGACTAGTTTTAGTCAGATTCCTTGTTACCTTATTTCCCCTTATGCTGAAAGGCTCGGGCATGGAGGATCCATTCGAGATGTTGTAGTTGCATGATAATGTAGGTTTGATTATTATGCTGCTGTGACATATTTCAGTGTCTAAAACTTGAGTTCAAGAGCACTCTTGAGCCTGAGTTTTTCTTCATCAAGTTGCTTGAAAGCCAGATGCCCATAACAGTCTTGTTCACCTCTCTCACTAAGTCTTCCTTCTGCTCACACTTAAACTCAAATCAATGACCGAAGTTAATGGGGACCTCACTTCCCTGTGCATTGCTTGTCCAGTTTTTGTGTTAAAATCATTCTCGTACTGAGTTTTGTCCATTTGACCTCCACTCACAAAACCTACATCCACCAAAATTCTGATGCGTACTGGGCTTATACTCTTGCAATCTGAGGGTGACTCTCAGTGCTAACAGAAACCATGGCTCTAATACCAATTTGTAACGACCCCAACCACAAAAAGGCCGGGCAACGTCACAGAGTAAACATACTTTTTACTCTGATACCATTCTGTGACAACCCCGACCTTAATCTACTGGGCTATGCCACACATAGATACTTGCGGAAAGATCATACACATCCATATAAACATATAAATAATAATTATCATCTACCTATATATAAACATATACATACAAAATATTCTAATAATATACAAATTAAAGTGGAAATAATAGTAAGCCTACACATACAACATATACAATATATCCACACATTACTCATCAATTATATCACATATACAATTACACAACATGTAAATGAGAATAGAAGTGGCACTTATCTTTTAATAGAAGACCACCAACTGCGTGCAGGCCTTCCACGAGCCTCCTAGCCATAGACCACACTGTTCATCACTCTCAGCAGTGGGTCACCCCCGAGCTGGGACTAAAATCCACTGGGCAAGGGATTCCTAGGCTAGGCAAGGACAATAGGAAGTTGCACCAGTCTATAGGAAGGATTTCCTCCAAGGAGCCACTTACTCTCACAACTCACAGACTCTCATTCCCCACATGCCTATCCCACCCCAAGAGTGTACACCTTCATTGTCCAACAATCCATTGATTGCTACACCTCCCTTTCCTTGGGCTTCAACAATAGGCCAGATCAAGAATTCTTAGAGCTCTGCAGCTACTACTGGACTTCCTCCAGAAGAACTCACTTCCTCAACACACGGGCATGGTGATGACTGCAACAGAAACTGGACATGGGGGACGGTAATGACAAAACAATATGAAGGAAACCTGCAGGTTACAGGTGTTGCAAGGTAACCATTCGGGCTCACTGCGTACTTCCTCAGTGCATTAGTGAGTCGTGGTAAGGGATGGTTAGACCGGTCCGAATGGTGAGAATGGTAAGAATCCCTCCCCCTAAATCTACATGCGTCTTGGATGACACATGTCTTCTTGAAGCTGTATGAGCTCCACTTAACATTCGTTCCCTTCCCATAGGAACTTATGACAACATAGGTGATGTCCAAACCTTAGACTCTAGGAAATAATAATATAATATTATTCCCTTAGAGGTAAGCCCTCTAGCTTAGCCCCTTTTTCCTAGAATCTTATCCCCTTCCCCTTCCTACCTAGTGGAGTTTAGTCCCCCATAACTCTTTCTTCGTGGTCGGTCTACACGCAGCGATGTAATTATATTAATGATGCGAGTATTTACATATACAAAATCAGGCTTAATGGCCTTGACATCTAGGCTCTCCGGCCTAATAAACACATAAGCCTTCTAGATTATTATAACTTGGCTCACTAGCCTATCAAAGATGTTTACAATTCATAATTACAACTGGGGTTCTACTTGGGGATATTACATCTATGCCGGGATGGAACTTCATTTGAGTAGATGTTGCAAGGAAATTGGGAGGTCTTCTTACTCGGTGGAAAAAAAGACTCTTTACAACTCTCCAACTCTTGGTCCATGTAGAATGTTCTGGGCTCCCATTTATTTTCCTCCTCGCACAATCTCTCCTTCCCTTTTCTCAAAATTTATGGCCCTTACTTTGAGATGAAATATTTATGGGACAAAATTCTTCCCTCCCCTCTTCTTTTTTCTGAAAATATCATCCTGAGGGGAGATCTAAATCTCACTCTCGGTGCCTATGAGATTTGGGGCTCCATAGTTCAAGCTAACCCTCTCTTTGGATTTTTCTTAAAAATCTTGGAGGATTACAGATTATTTGACCCCCTACCTCCCAAACTATCTCCCACTTGGTGCAACATGCGAACTAACGATGCTTGTATTGTAAAAAGACTTGACCGCTTCCTCATCTTTGAATTTTTTCTCGAAGGAAATTTCCTTTTTCGCCAATGGGTCTCCCCTGGTGGAGTCTCATATCACTCCCCAATTATTTATGAATTGGCTCTTGATCCTTTAAACCCACCCAAACCCTTCAAGTTCAACTCTTCTTAGTTAGAGGGTCCAAGCTATTTAACTCTTGTCATAAATACTTGGATTCCCATAAACAAAAATCTCCCTGAATCTCCCCCAATTCAATTCCTGGAAAACCTTAAAAGAGTCAAGAAGGCAACGATTGCTTGGAGAAATGAAAAAAAACTACAAGAAAATCATGCCCTTCTAGAAATAGAACAACAACTTAAAGATTGGATGGAGGAAGAGACAAACATAAACTTTTTCTAGAAGATCAAAACTTAAAAATTATCTTGCTGGAAAAGAAAAAGAAAGAGATTTTTAGCTCAAGAGAAAAAGAATGAAGGCTAAGAAGCAAAGCTCTTCGGATCCAAGCCAAGGAGGATAACACAAAGTTTTTCCACCACGTGGAAAATGGTAGGAAACAAAAATACTCAATTTGGACTATCCAAGGGAACTATGGAACAATGGCCACTAGTTTTGAAGACATTGCAGCTACAAGCACTTCTCGTTTCAAAAATCTATTCAAGGCAGAGCAGAGATAAAAAATCGAACCATTTTAAAGGTGGCGAGTCTTTTTCCCGTTTTTGTGGATCAAGACCAAAATGAATCTCCAATGGCAGAAGTCACATAAGAAGAACTCCAGAGAACTTTACATAGTTTCCAGAAGGACAAAAGCCAAGGGCCAAATGGACTACTTGTAGAATTTTACTCTGGAACTTTTGAAATTCTTGGACATGATATCCTCAAAACCATTGAATATTATCACACCATTGGCCAAGTTATAGCATCCTTCAATTCCACCTTCATCATCCTCATCCCAAAGTCCGATAATCCACAATCCTTCGATCAGTTCCGACCCATCTCCCTTTGCAACAACATCTATAAAATGATCACCAAAAGCATTGCAAATCGCTTAAAAGAGATCCTTGCTGACAACATTTCCGGGGAAGTATTTGGATTTTTAAGAGGAAGACAAATCCACCAAGCCATAGGTATTGCACAAGAAGGATTACACTCAATCCACTCAGGAAGGCAAAAGGTTGTCATCTGCAAAGTCGAATTGGCCAAAGATTTTGATCGAGCAAGTTGGCTTTATAACATGTTACTCCTCATCCATTTGGGTTTCTCTCACTCCTTTTTACTCTGGATACTCAGTTGCATCTCTACCACTTCCTTTGCTCTTCTTATTAATGGCTTAGCCTTCTCTTTCTTCAAAGCATAAAGAGGACTCAAGCAGGGATACCTTCTCTCCCCTCAACTTTTTCTTCTGGTAGCTGAATCTATAAGTCGCCTTATCTCAGATGCAGGTTTACAAAGGAAATTCAATGGTGTTCAAATCTCTCCAAGATGTTTTCTCACTAATCTTCTATTTGTAGATGACATACTGATCTTTTGTGAAGGTGAAGTTTCTTATCTAGAAAATTTAAAAGACATCCTCAATACTTTTTACCTAGCTACTTGAATGTAGATCAACTAAGAAAAATCTTTGCTAATGGTCTGGACTTTAAACATTTAAGAATCAAACTCATTCTCAACTCTCTTTGGAGTATAATTGAAAGACTCAACAGAGGGCCTCAAGTACCAGGGATTCACTCTCAAGGAAACATGGTACATGAAAGCAGACTAGGCATGGATTTTAGCTAAAATTGAAAAGAGATTTATCTCCCAGTATAACAAATGGATTTCAAGAGCCGGAAGACCGATGCTCCTCAAATATGTGATAGAAGCGACTCTGGTCTACTGGACCTCTCTAGCCTAGGTGCCAAAAGGAGTGTTGCACAAAATATCCCAAAAATCCCTTCATTTCCTTTGGGCAAGCAAAGAAGACTCTATACTCCTAGTGTTGGCTTCAAAGAAACACATCTCAAAGTTAAAAGGAAATGGAGGATGGGGACTTAAGGACATTTTAATCTTTGAAAAAGCCCTGGAAGAAAGAAACTCTTGGAGTCTGGTATATGGGAATGACATGTGGCACATAATAATAAAAGAAAAATACTTCCCCCAACAATCTATTCTAGATTGGATCCTATCCCCAAACAAATCCGCCAAGAAAGGAACTATAATTTTTAAATCCATCATAAACTCTTTTAACACAATAAGAGATTGTCTAATATGGAAGATAGGGGATGATTCCAAAGTGTTGATTGGATGTGCCTGACAATTACTTACTTTCTAGTGCTTGTCGTTTCCCTAAATTAGAGGGGTTGTTTCTATCCAAACCAAATTGGGCACAAAGACTTTATCACATGAAACACTAGATGGATCTTGGGTGAAGATTTACTTCTGGAAGCAAACTCCTTGCAGGCCTAGCAGAGATATATCAATTGTTTGGAAAACTCTTTTGTCGGACTTACTGATCAAGAAGTGTTGAAATTTTAAATTTTCTAGTTACACAATTACAATTACTTAATCCAATAGCAATTGTAGTAGAATCAATGAAAGATAGAAAATCACGGATACAATATAACACAAATATTATTCTGGGAAACTCTCGTGGGGGAGAAAACTCAACAACCAAAATCCTCAATATAGATTCCTTCAACCAGTACAATGATGCACTATAGCTCTCCAAGCAAGATCAAGATCAAAACACCAAAAGAACCAATCTCCAAGACTTGTGCGCTAGACCTTCTTATGCGCTCCAAGATGCACAAGAGAAGTGTGAGAGTTTGTGTCCAAATGAGAGGAACCTATCCTCTATTTATACATAACAATATCTCTTGAAGAGACACGACTCTTGACCTAACTAACCCATAAAACAGGTCTGCCTAGCATGAATTATAAATAAAATACCAATAATTAATAATTTATATTGAGCGGACTTGTACAATATAATTATAATAAATTTTAAAGGTTTAACTAAAACAAATATACAAGAATATCTTTCGTAGTTACACCAAAAATATTAACACTCCCTCTTAACTAGGAAGGTATACTTTCCAAACACAGACTCCAAGTCTGATACCACACGAGCTCATATCCATTGATTGTTGAACATGTGAATTTGTACATCCTCGGATATCCATAGTGCAACTTGACTTCACCCCACACAACCAAGGTCTGTGGCGTTGACAATGATTTTTTTCAACAGTACTTAGCCGACAAAGTATGGTCGGGCTTCCCCTCAATTTTCAGTATATGCGCAAAGTCTTGCACACTCTTGCGGAGCTGCTACCACATATTTAAAAGTTCGCCAATATAGTCAGACCCTAGATGGATCGATGATATCGTCAAGTTTCTCACCATTCAAGGAGGTTTTGGAGATTATGATGGATGGTTGCTAATGGTTAACGATGATGGTCGTCGATCAGTTTTGATGTTGCACAAGTTACAAACTTTGAATTAGACACATGTTATTACGAGCATTCAACAAGGATGATATGGCGCTTGGTAATTTTGTTGAGGTTATCGAAATTTCACAATTTGGTCATCTTTTCCCATTTCTCATATACCGTTCTTACTCATAAGTGATGTGTTAATACCATATATGTTAGACCCTTATGCTGCCCTTTGTTATCATACACATAACTTATCTACATAGCCTTTGAATAAGGAGAAAGTAGATGAACTTTGGAAACAAACTAAGACCATATGCAAAATGTCCTACTTTCTATTTCTACATAACCCACTTTCCATCAACAAAGATTGAGAGATAAAAATATGGATCATCCATTCCAGTCCAGTTTATGGCTCTCAGATCAAGTAAAATAAATATGAACAACCTTTATTTAATGGAATCCTCCCTTCTCTCCCGGAAGGGGAAGATCTTTCGAAAATGAATTCTAAATAATTCAATTAGAAGATTAGAAGATTAGAGGAGTTGAGGAAAAAATTTCTTGATAAAGGGAAAGAACAACCTATAATTGATAGAATCCTTTCTTCTCTCTCGGAAATGGAAGAGCAATAATTAAAAAATTCCGAAATTGGGATTCAAATGTGGAAGGAAAGGAGTGGGTTTCACATTCAAAATTGAT
>JASDQU010273172.1:3658-13746 GCA_032191745.1 Picea mariana
TGAAGTTGTTTGTTGATTTGAGTCTGTCTGAGTATCTGTGTCTTCATCTGATTTAGAGTCTTCATTTTTTAATTCTTGGACCTGTTCATCTTCAACTTTAGTTGTGTCTTCTGTAGAAGACTCATTACTGTACACCTCTCTTGCTGGGATTACCTCATCAAATTTTATGCCAATACAGTCAACCATTTTATGCAGCCTCTTATTATAGCATCTGTATCCTTTGTTGTTTGTAGCATACCCTAAGATGATACCTTCATCAACCCTGTCATCATATTTTCCAAGGTTCTCATCATTATTCTTTATGTAACATTTACTCCCAAAGACTTTGAAGCGTTTAATTGAAGCAGGTATCCCATACCACAGTTCATAAGTTGTCTTGTCACTTAGTGGTATGAGGTGGGATTTGTTAAGAACATGGACTGTTGTGTGTATTGCTTCTACCCAGTAGGTTTGACTGATGTTCTTCTCATTCATCATTGACCTGGCCATTTCCTGCACTGTTCTGTTTTACCTCTCAACTACTCCATTTTGTTGTGGAGTTCTTGGGATGGTGTATTCTCTCTTGATCCCATGCTTATCATAGAATTCCTTGAAGTCACTTGACATAAAATTTCCTCCTTGTTCTGATATTATTTCCTTTAACCTCTTGCCTGTTTGAGTCTCAGTTAAAGCCATAAATATTTTAAACTTCTCAAAATCTTCAGTTTTTTCCTTGAGAAAGGAAACCCAAGTAAGTTTGGAGTAATCATCAATAATCTGCATGAAGTAGTTTTCTTTCCCTGTGCCTTCCTGTCTTGATGGTCCACATAAATCCATATGAACTAGTTGGAGTGGTTTCTCTGTTGAAATAAAGCTCTTGGACTTAAACTGTGTCCTGGTTAGCTTTCCTACTTGACAGGGTTTACACATTGAATCTTGAGGCTTTGATATTCTTGGAAGATATTTTGCTGCCTCAATATTTTTGAGTTTGATTAAGCGGTCAAATTTTAGATGTCCAAGTCTCATATGCCATAACCAGCTTTCATCATGTTTTCTTAGATGACACTCTTCTCTATTTTCTTTCATCACATATACATTATTTTTTGTCCTTATGCCTTTGGCCACCACTTGTCCTGAGTTTACAGAATTTATCTTGCAGTCCTTGGATGTGAACACCACTTCACATCCTCTATCACACATTTGAATTACACTAAGCAGATTATGTTTCAGGCCATCTACAAGTAGAACATATTGGGATTTTCCTTTTCCATTACTTAAACTCACCATCCCTTTACCGTTTATTTTACCTGGAGCATCATTTCCAAAGGTTACGTTTCCTGATTTGTTTTCACTTAGAGATAGAAACTTACCTTTGTCTCCCATCATATGTTTTGAGCATCCACTGTCTATATACCAAGGGTTCCTTTTTCTTTGAGCTGACAACACTAATCCACACTTGTCACTTTCTTTCTTCTTCCACACCTTGACATTTTTAGCAGGGGAATTCAAATCTGGTTCATAGTTCCTTAATCGACAGTCAACAGATTTATGTCCATAGTTATGACAGATGTAGCATTCAATCTCATTGTTTAATACGTCAAAATTATTGTTCCAGCGTTGTCTACTTATTGACTGTTGATTATTTCTTGACCTCCTTAGTTGCATGTCTCTAAACTTAATTTGGCAATTTGCAATCTGTGAAGGTTTGTTACTTGGTTGTATCATTCTTTGTTGTGGAAAGTATTTATTCCTTTGAAATCTTAATTGCTCATGTCTAAATCTTAAGGAACAATTTAAAGCTTTGTGACCAAAGTTAGAACAGTAGAAACAGTAGCCATAGAAAAATTCTTTGTACTTGGAAAATGGTTGTATTCTTTGAGAAAATCGATTTCTTCCATGCTGATGACATATTTTAGCAGGGAGTGCACTATTTATTTTTTCTACAGATTCAGTCCTGGGCGGCTGGTTGTCTTCCTTTTTTCTGCAAGTTTGTTGTTGTCATTGGTTGTAGATTTGACAAACTTGATGGGTTCTTCATTTATTGGCTTACCACTACTTGATCCCTCTTCATAAACCAAACTAGTTTTCAGCTTTGGATTCCTTTCCTGATTCGGAATGGTGGCTAATCCTTCTGAGGCTTTGATACTTGATAGATTCTAATTAAACAAGGATTGAAACTCCTCCATCTCTTTCCTATTTTTCACTACTTCTTGTTATAAGTCTTCACATCTTGCCTTCTTTTATGATAACTGTCGTTTCAAAATGTCTTCGATTTTATTTGCCTCTTCTAATTCCACTTTTAGTAGGACAAGGTCTTCATTAGGTTCTTTACTGTCTTTTTCGAACTGTATCAACAATTGTCTTTGCTTTCTATTCTTAATTCTTAGTCTGTCAATCACTTCCAGTGCACTGATCAGTTCTCCTTCCATGTCAACCATAGCTTCTTCTTCATTAGGATCACTTCCTGTGATTTTATTACCATAATCCTCTTTGGCCATAAGTATGAAGTCATTTAGTTTATCTTCAATAGAGGAGTCATTGTCTTCATCATCTGAAGGATCACCATCATTGTTTACGCAAAGACTTTTCTTCTTAAAGTTATTCTCTTTAAAGAAATTTATGTGTTTGTTCTTCTCCTCATCATCACATGTCTGATCCTTTCTTTTGTGGGGACATTTATTTACGAAATGACCTATCCTACCACAGTTGAAAGGTAGTTTACCTTTGTATTTTTCTGATCCCTTCTTCAGTCTCTTCACAAATTTTTCTTCAATTTCATCGAGCTCAGAATCCTCATTCTTGTATGCCTTAAATGATGCTTCTCTGGAGGTGGGTTTATCTTTAACTATTCTTATTTCATATGCATTCAATGTTCCTAGAATTTGATCAAAATCCAAGGTTTTTAGATCATTAAGTTCTTCTATAGAAGAGACCTTCGGATTGAACCTATCTAGGAGAGATCTCAAGATTTTTGGAACTAAAGAAGGTTCCTCAATTTTTTCACCAAGTGCTTTCATTGCATTTACCATTTCTTCTACTCTCAGAAAGTATTTCCAATAGTTTCATCTTCTTTCATCTTTAGTTGTTCAAACTATATTCTGTAGGTTTGAATTTTGGCATCCTTTACCTTCTCATTACCTTCATAACTTCTAATGAGTTTGTCCCACATTTCTTTGGCAGTTCCTAGGTGCATAAATTTTACAAATTCTGCTTCTGCAAGCCCACTCAAGATAGCATTCATAGCCTTAGAATTGAAGCTAAATTCTAGCTTGTCATCCTTATTAGCTAGTATAATTAACTTTACATAACCAGTATCTACCACATCCCAGACATCTGCACCTAAAGCCATTATTTAGGTTCTCATTCTAACTTTCCAGAAGGCAAAGTTTGTTCCATTGAACAGAGAGGCCTTATTGGTTGAATTTCATTCATGGCTTGACATGTTTAAGCTCTAGTATCTACCCTTAGATAAAAGGGGGCTGGATCTGATATCAATTGTTGGACAACTAAGAGGGGGGGTGAATCAGTTGTAACCTTGCTTAAACAATTATACTTATNACCAATTGTTGGACAACTAAGAGGGGGGGTGAATCAGTTGTAACCTTGCTTAAACAATTATACTTATTTTAAACTCTTTCCAGATCACTTAATGACAATCACAATAATGCAAGGAAGTAAGCAATAGACCATTCATCATCACTCACACATATGAGATACATAGAGACAGATATTTCCTGAGGAAACCCATAAAGGGTAAAAACCTCTTCTTCTTTATATGATAATTAATATGTACATTATTTACATTATCATACATATGAGCACCAACTCATAATGAGGCTACAAAATCTTTTTTGCAAGCTGATACTTGCTGAGAGAACCAACTCTCTAGATTCTCTAGCACCAACTAGAAGGAAGCACCAAATCCCTGGTTTCTCTAGCACCCACTAGAAGGAAGCACCAACTCCCTAAGTGTTCCAGCACCAACTAGATGGAAGCACCAAATTCCAGTCACACAGGCACCAACCTGTATAAAAGAGAACAACAGTTCTCCCTTGCACCACCCTGCCACCCTAGTTTCTCTGGCTGCAAATAGATGGAAGCTACAACTCCCTTTGTTAAAGCACCCACTTGAACCTATGAGGACAACAGTCCTCCCTAGCACCTCCCTACCACCCTGAAATATAAATATTTGTTATTATGACTTATTACAGCGATATAAAGTTCTTCAATGGCTTACCGGTCTCATCACTATTCTTCTACACTGCACTACTCTGTTTGCATCAATGTCTTCTGCACACTCCTTGTACTTTATGTTCTTTTTCCTTTTATGCTCTCTGTGCCATGTCCCTTCAATGCACCATTCCCCTTATGTACATTTCTGTTGCTACACTCTGCCTCCTTCTTCACACCTCAATCACACTCAATAGAAACACCCATTTCTTTTTTGTTAAACATTCTTATACTCTATGTGCACCTTGTGCATGCAATCTGCTTCTTTCTCTTGCATCCTCTACAACCCAAATATCCTCCACATTGAGGTGTTTTTTCCACTTTACTCTTTCACAGATATTCCATCTCTTGTGTGCCACATTGTCTATCTCTCTTATGCATCTCCTGCTCATTGTGAGTGCTCTACTTGATCATCATGGTAACTCTTCAACTTCTCTGGTGGTTTTACCCTCGCATCCATCATCACTAGGTGTCATATTGAAATTCCTTAGCTTCTCTGGCAGTTGAGACTCTTCGTCTTCTCTTTCATAGATGAGCTCATCCTCTGGCAGAAACCATCATTTGTTTCTAGCAGTTACACTGTGAAGTGCAACAGTAGCCCTCAGATCTTATTCAAATTCATCTGCACCATAGAATTGACTTCATTGAATCTTGCGTTCATTTCTCCATTTCACACTTTGGCATTTCGGCAATCCTGTTGTGTGGCATCTCGACTCTCCAAGTCACGATCTCTGAAACTCTGAAAAAGGAGCTTGTCACTTCAAGCTTTTCTCTATATCTCTTCGACCATGTGACTACAAGAAGTGACCGAGGGCTTATCCATATAGTTCTTTTGCAATTTCTCTTTTAGGCACTTCAGTGTTCCTGTGGCGATGATTTCTTGATGCTCCATGTCCTGGTATCCAAAATTCCGAAATGGAGCTTGGTTGCACTAGCTCCGATCATTTCGGCATTTCGCATTTCAGACTTTCACGATTTCTCATGTCGTGAATTCCTATTGCGAGTTTGAGAGGTTAGGGAACCCCGTTCCTTTGAATTTTCAGTCGACGAAATGATGATATATCATCATGTGTCCTATGGACCCAACGGTCCAGATATTTTCATGAATTGGACACTTCACGGGCCTTCCTTGTGCCTAATTCGGGATTTCAACATTTTTCATTTTGCTGCTTCGGGACTATTTTGATGAAGAGTCTCGTCACTTGACTCTTCCAACTACCGGTATCCAAAGCTCCAAAATGGAGTTGGATCAACAGTCCACACTCTAGATGATTTGACGGTCTAGATCTCTTCGTGATTTCGCACATCGTGATTTCGGCATTCTTGACGTGAGAGTTCTTGACAACTCCACCTCCCAATCTGTGAAACTCTGAAATGGATTCAGCTCAACTTTTTGTCTTTTCGCACTTCTCAACTTCGAGATTCCTGTCGTGAGAGTCCTTGACATCTCCAACTCCCGGTATCCAAACCTCCGGTATGGAGTCTTTGACATTTTGTGATTTCACATTTCRCGACTTCGAGACTCCTGTAGTAAGAGTTCTTGACATCCCCAACTCCCGGTATCTAAAATTGTCTCCTACTTTCGGGATTTTGGCGTTTCCCATTTCGCGATCCTGGGACTCCTGTGGTGAAGTGTTTTGACACTTCAAATCTTGGTATCTGAAATCCCAGTAGCCGAAACTATGAAATGGATTCGAACAAACATCACATCGGTGTTTCTCATTTTTCCACTTCAGGACTCCTATCGTGAGGGTCCTTGACATCTCCAACTCCCGGTATCTGAAATCCTGGTAGCCAAAACTCTGAAATGGAGTCTGATCAATGCTTCAATCTTTCCTTTCGATCGTTGTTGTTCTTCGTTGCCTTCTTGTCTGCTGATCTTCCTTGTCTACCTATTTTTCATTGTTGTTGATGTTCTTTCCATCAATGACAAGCATGCTCCTCTTGTAAACATGCCAACAGGGTATGCCAATCAAACTAGGTTTCAAAAATAGGAGAGTGCACACACTCAAACTTCTCCTAGAAACCCTTGCAAAAATGACTTATAAACTTAGAAAATAAGATGAAGCTTAATGGAGGGYGTACACAACATAATCCTCCTACAATTTCAACCAACAATGACCAAGAAAAAGCAATAAATAACTAACAAATGCATATTTTCCTTACCAATTCCAAGAGAGAAAGAGATCAAACCCTAGTTCATAATTAGGMTTTTATATTTTTCTAKCCATCTCCTCTCTGGGCCTTCAACCCCTTCTTCCCATGAAATGAGGGACAACCCCTTCTTGGGTCAGTACACCCAAAAATCCCAAAAGGTAAGGAGATGAGGAGATGATGTGTGGAAAATGACAAGTATGTTCGAGAATGGCATGGCGACTCATGAAGAGGACTTCCTAGTAGAAAACCTATCCCTAAGGGTGACTCACTTGCTAGGGCGCAATGTCAACCACTAGAGTGAAACGGGGAAATGCGCATAATTTCCAAGCACATGTTACATAATGAAAAGAGGTAATATATGAAACAAACTCAAATTCCTCAAATATTGAAATGACACTCACCATAATACATGGCTTGTACCTCATGGAGCAATACCCAATGTCTTCAGGAAGCAATATGGTGTGGTGTATACCCTCACGATGAACATGGAATATGTGGTGGTGAAGTAGGTCTCCATCTGTGTAAGTGGACACTACTGGTCAAGTTTTCTCTCAGTACTCCATGTTTGCAGCTTGAGGGCCTCGAGACATCATCTCCTTAGTTATACCTAGGAGTTGCAGATAACACTATCAAATGAGGATCTCTTATCGGTCCTACTTAAATATAATGTTCCATTAGAAAACCATTTTAGGATTTAAACAACCATATGAACTTAACCAAACTTTTTTTGAAACATATAATCAATAAAAGCTTTACCATAATTTGAAACTGTCCTCCTTCAACGGGAGGAACCAATCAAACAATGAATTGTTTATGGCTCAAAGTTGTATGCTAGCTTTGAATCCTTGCACATTGTAGAACCCTACACAGTGAGAGAGAGAGGCTCTTTAGAAAGAGAATCAACGTCTAAATTTAGGTCTCTACAGATATGCAATTTTTTTTTTTTTAAATATCCTTTTATGTTGTTTATGTGGTTGATTATAGGGGCTAGAGTCATGTTTTACAATTTTTTTTACCATTAATCCTATCTATCACAATTTTGGAKTCACCCATGATTTGTACATACATCACTCTCCTCTTMTTCAAACCTCATTAACAACCATAAAGCATTTAACTCTACCCAATTTTTTGTTCCTTCTCCCATTCCTGCATTCAAAATTAATTTATGTCCCTCCTAAAAGAACAATATGCCTCATACCCCAGTGTTTTTGGGCTCACCTTGGCATGCTCCATCAAAATKTTCACATGAATAATAATTAATAACTGTTGGACTTGTGATATCCCAAGGGGGTTACTTCTTTTCTAGTCTTCCATATCCATTCATAGACACGTTTTATTTGATGCACTTCCTAAATTGACAACAATTCCTTCTTTTGAAAGATAATGTCATATCTTACCARCCATAAAGCCCAAAGAACTCTGCAAAGTAAGTCTTTGTGTTCATTTAKAGCCTTGTCTTGAACCAAGTTTCCAAGCTTACATCCATTGTATCTCCCTATKCCACTTCCCTTTGCCTCCTATGATCATTAGAATTTCCTTCTAGAACTCTCTAGCAAAAGAGAAATATATGAAAAACTGAGACATTGCTTCCTCTCCCTTTTTACTAAAGATGCATCTTCCTAGACCTTCCTATGCTCTCTTTCTATAGTTGTTCGATGTTAAATTTTGTTTGCAAGTATTAGCCAGAGAAATATTCTTGTTTTTAAGTGAGCCTTGATTTTCCAGATAGACTTCCACCACCACTTCTTATCTTCTTCTTCCTCATTTTCATATTATATAGCCTCATGTATTATATTTGTATAGTTTCCTTATCCAATCCTCAAGAGATCGAGGAGAAATATATTTCTCAAGTATCACTTCCACATACCTTCTTCTTGAATTAGCCTTCATAAGTTCTTCCTTTCAAAGCTTAACCAAAGTGATGAATATTTTTCAACTCCCATCCTCTTGCTTTAGTTTTAACTAACTTCTTGCATTTCATTAAGGGAATGCCTTCTCTCTCTCTTTTTCTTGTCCATAAAAATTTGAAGCATTTGTTTCTTATTTTTTCCAACATTCCTTTGGAGATATAATAAAATGAATGCCAATAAAGAGGAATTGCCTCTATTATTGATTTCACCATTGTAAGTCTACCTCCTCTACAAATATTGACTGTTGATTTGCTCAATTTTCCAAACTCCAAAAATGGATCTCGACCTTCAATTTTCTCCATTTTCCAAAATCCAAAAATGGATCTCGACTATCGATTTGCTCCATTTTCCAAACTCTAAAAACTTATAAACTTTTTATCAATCTAGGATGAATGTGGGTCGTTGATATCAAAATCAAACGCGATATCGACCATCAATCCATCAAACTCTCCCAACTTCTTCAATCGTCATTACAACATAAATTTCGACCTTCCAAGTCAAACTTAAGTCTACAACTTGCATATTGACACCCTTGATCACCTCTTAGACAATTTTGAGGACGATTTTGACCTGAATTGCTCATATTTTTTTGGGAACTAACTCCGTTTTCACAAACTTCCCCAAATCCGTCATAGGTGAAACTCTACAACATTAAATTTCTACCAAATTCACACAGGTATTGGCCCATACCAACTCGATGTTGAGTCTTGAGCTCTAATACCAATCTATAATGTGCCCTGGTCCAACTGAGGTCCATTACTTGCGGAAATACCCATAAATTCATTTTTTTCTGCTAACTAACCATGTAGAATACCAACTACAAGAATACACACAAATTTAACCATTCCGCTACAATTAATTTAAATGTACCTACAACATGCTGAAATAAACACGAATGCAACTAATTAACCCCTTACACAACAACATATAAACCATTCTCATAAACATASTTAAAACACAACAACATATAAACCATTCTCATACACATAGTTAAAACACAACAACATATAAACCATTATCATACACATAGTTAAAACACAACAATTTAGCTCATAAAATAACACAAAACATAAATAAGCAGTTATCTTTTCAAAATAGTTGTGCAACCAACTACTTRGGACAAACATTCCACCCAAACATAAATTGTTGTTGTAGATATCAACAGTGATTCACCCCTGTGCTAGGGATAAGAATCCACAAAAGAGGGTGTCTCTCACAGTCCACTCATAGCTCATATGTTCCACAACCCACTGATATTTTCCTACAGTTATCATGATTTTCACCAGCTCTCTTCCTCTCAACTTGCCCAACCCAATGTTACCCCTTCCCTACTCTTATTCCATTAGGAATCCCATTTGTTTATAAAGGTCTCTCTAGCATAGGTAACCAAGAAACTCACTATTGGGAACTCAAGGGAACTCATCGCTAGGAAAACTACCAGTAAAACAACAACAATCACTTGTTGTTATAGTGCAACTCACATAGGAGTTCACTCTTCGGGCATGAAAACCTGGTTCTTCATTGTTGTTACAACTCTAATGATGTTCTTTTCTTTATTCTCCCCTTACTCATAAAAAAACATGACTATCCAAAGCTACATGTTATCCCCATACAAATTTATTCTCTTTTCCCTAAGAAAGTTGACTCCCTCTCTCCCCAATGTTGATTCTACTTCATCCACATGCTCCCAATAAATATGGGATGTGACTTCTCACACCCACCCTATTACATGTATTAAGTGATTGGGCTCTCATACAGTCAAACAAATATAAGGTTTTCCCCAATGATAATAAAATTCAGGAAAGTCTAGCA
>JASDQU010273174.1:0-12163 GCA_032191745.1 Picea mariana
GAGAGCACGAGGCCTTGCCATAGCAACACCGGAGTGAGCCTCTCTCCCCTAGGGTTTTGTCTCTGAGGCCCTGCTATAGCAGCACTTCAGAGCTCTTCCCTCCAGTCCTTAGCCGTCCTCCTTCAACCCTTGTGTCCTCCTTTAATTTGACTCCATTTTACCCTAGAAGGCATTGATCCTAGGATCTCCAACGTTGAAGTGAAATTGATCAAAACAACTCTCAAAACCCTTTGAAATCTTAAACCCTAACTACACTAACCCTAGCTCTAGCTAACCCTACTAACCCTAGTTGCTGACGTGATCATTGGTTATTACATATTTATTGCAGCAACATTTTGTCTTTTGAGCAATTGAATGGTGATTTAGGCATAAGTTAATTGAAGTGTTGGTTTATTACATTGAATGCCACATCATTTTAATAATTATTGATGAAGTGATATGATTTTTATTGCTATTGATAAACATTGACTCCGTCAATATTTATATTTAAATTGCTTATAAGTTCATCAGATAGTTCTTGATTGATATGAAGTACTAACCTATTGAAATAGCTCGCACGTATCAGTTTGTTGTTGTCTTGTTCCAGGCAGGTACACTTCTCTGGGTTTTACTTTATTATCGGTTGTTTAGCCGGGAACATCTGATTGGTGGTGATCTGTGAAGGGGGGAAACTTATCTTTATCCTATCAACCTTTGCCTCTTCAAAACCACAGGTCACCGGGGACGTCTCCCCTGGGCCTAACCTCCCTAAAGAGAAAGAACCTCCCCATCATGGTGACATTGGGTGGGATAGGTTCATGTTATGCCAGTTTGGCCTTCAATCTTATAGCCTTTTTCCTAGCTACAAACTGTGCAATAATAGAGGACTTAATTAATTACTCGCATTCGACTTAAGAGGAAAGGCGCCTAGCTTAAGTGATGTCAACGACAAATTAGATCAGGGGAGGTATAAGAAGAGGAATTCGACCTAATTCCTCATTATGTTATGATTTTGATTTGAGAACAGGTTCCAGAGGAGGAAGTCGACCTCTTAGCTGTTTTGTGGATTTCTGGAGGAAACCACCACCCAGATCAGTTTCGGTGTTGGAAGACACACCCTAGCCTATCGGAGATACCATCCAGGTATTTCACCGTGCCAGATCTGTATTCTGTATACCCAGTTCAGAGATTGCATTGCAACCAATTAGGGTGCAAGGGTTAGAGACAATATTGTGTAGTTGGACGAGACCAAGGAAGATCTCGTCATTTCCTTCTGACCCAATTGTGAGGGAACCAAGGCGCTTCTTTTGAGCTATCATTCATCAGATTCCAGTGGAGGAATCTCCTAGTGCGCATCAGGCAGCCAGGAAATATGCAGCACTTGGGAAGGTACATTGAGGGTTCCAGAGAGCTTACCAGGTCAGATCTGGAGAAATCCTCCCAACCCAGTACAGAGCATACCAGGGTGCTCAGTTTGAGCCATACATCGCCAGATTCCGACGATGGAATCACTGGGGCATCAATTGTCTAGGAGAGGGGCGCAAAGCCCCAAGGGGTCCCATCCGGGGTCAAGTTAGATCAGCAGAGGGCCGATCTCCAGTCTGACAGTCACCCAGAGGAGTTGTGAGGTTAGGGAGCATCATTTGGGACAGTTTCTAGGAAGATCAGACAAGTATATCCAATAGTGTGAACTTTTCAGACATTTACAGCAGTTGTCGTGAGTATCCGAGATTGCATACAACAAATTTGCACATACATGTTGTTGATTCTTCTTGATCTTCTTTATACGGGTATTTATTGTTGTTTTTCATTGTATTCTAGCGATGATCAACTCTTATGAGATCTACCTAATGAGTAGTTCCTATATTTCCTACATGCACATTGTATTTCCTGCTATTTTCCATAATACATGCTATTGAGTTGTGTTGATTCCTTTTATTTTGCATGCATCATATATTCTGCTCAAACAACTTATTTATATGACACACACATCCCAAATGACCACGCATGTTAAACAAAGTAACTAAAACGCATCCAGAAACCCCCAGAGTATCAGATCTAAAAGTCGAGACATCAGTGTCAGTAAAGTCCATCCAGATCCATTGGATCATGGATATTTCAAAATATTTCAAGGGATTAACCCAAAGATCGTCCTTGATCTCAGCTATCTCATCCTACATCATTCCAACAACCAAATCTTCTTCAACATTTTCACTGAACCAGTTAAAAAACTGTTTGTTTTTTATGACCGTTTCTTTCCTTTTTTCTCAACATTCTTTGGTTTTGTCAAATCCATTCCATCTTTCCAATGGGGAGCATTTCCCACATTTGTAACTGTAGCAACATCCACATACCTAAACACCTTACATAGCTTACTCTCTTCAAAATAAGGGTTTGGCACCTATTATCCACCAAGTTGCACTAGGATGGACTTGCAGATGAGCTGCCAAAGATTGAACAATGACTTGTTCAAAATTCAAAGCTCAGAAGTCCAGCCAGCCAACATGGCCATTTTTCAACTTTTTCACCATATTTCCATACCCTACGAGGAATTGTAATAAAATGACTTAAGCATGTGATTTTTGTAAAAGGCTTAGCCACCCAAGGATTAGAAACTAGTACTTTACTCTAGAATGTTTTTTTTACTTGCTAATTATATCTTGCTCTTTAAGCGAAATATATTTTTTGAGTTTTTTCACTCGATAACCTCCAAAGTTGGAGTAATTGTACTAGCAAATATGATTTGGGGGGTGTTTCTGTCCTAATACACACTTGCAAACGTGAGCAAAGTCCAGCTCACTTAGTGTGTCCTTGGAGACACAATGCCTAGATTCACAGTCCACACTGTCACCTTGACTGGAACCTCTTCCTTCTAGGCTTACTCCTAGGGAAGCCAAGGGGGGTAGACCCTAGTTACTAGATATGATTTAACTTGAAATTCTAGGAGTTGGTTTTAATTGATTAGAAGTTTGGGGGGAGTGCTAACCTAGGATGCAAAGGCAACAATGCAAGATGCAAGGTTACTTATGTCAAACAAAACCCTTCCCTAAGTCAACTAAGACTAGTGCCTAAGGTTGGGCAAAGGGGTCAACTAAAGTTTGAGGAGGTTTAATTACAAAATGATTACAAAGTTTTACAAAGATACAACTACTCCACAAAACAAAGATACAAGTACTTACAACAATGAATGAAAGATATCACAACAATTATGAACAAGATATGTGAGATACACAAGATACAAATAGACAAGATTAACCAAGTGCTTAAATGTGAGAAATTAAATATATTCAAAACATAAGGCCAAGCATGCCCCAATATCAATTGAACTTCTTTTCAATGGCAACCATAAAAGCACTCAAGATCCAACAAGATGATGCCTCCAAGTGGGATGCGCTATCTCTTGTTGAATCACACCATAAAAAGCATTAATCAAAAGATATGAAACATTGAAAGACAGATGCTCAACACAGCTTTAAAAGATTTAACACTTAGATATTTAAACCATAAACTTGCATGAAAGATTGAAAGATATGTGTGCTTGCAATCTAGTGTTCTAAACAACCATGAGATGTATCAAATAAGAAGATTGTCTAAAAGACTAAGTGGTTAAGAGTTGCTTAAAGATTTTACAGATTTTAATTACCCTCCTAGCTAAGTGTCAAACCTTAATCCTCCTCCTCCTATTGCCAAATAGTTGTTGGATGCTCAAGAAGTGAAGGCAACAAGGCCCACCCTAGCTTCACAGGTCAACCCAAAGAATTGAGTTTTTACGGAAAGGACGCTCCTTTGCGCCGTGAGACCGTCCCCGGCCTTCACCTTTCGTTGCCCTACTCAATTCCCGTTTTAGATGGTGAAGGTGGTGGATTTTAGGTGTCCTAGTTGGTCTAATATATTATTAAGGCTTAGGACTAAGTTTTAAGATGTGTTTGTGAGTGTTTTGATGAGTTTTAAGTGCCCAAAAACAGTGACTTATGTCCAAAACCGAAACTTTAGCAGCCTATGAAAATGTGTTGCAGATTATGAAATTGAAGCATGTAACACATATAAACTTGTAGAGAAAAGCTGAAATATAAAAGTTATTCCATCATTACTTAGTAGACCATCAACAATTGAAAGCATGTATGAAAGAGTGTTATGAAGAGGGCAAGGACAGCTTGCCAAATATAACAGAAAATTGCTTTAGATGATCACCATTATGCCATGTAAGTTACTTCATTTATAGAGCATGCTAAACCCTGATAACACTTTCTGAAACCAAAATGTGTTCCTACACCACTTATTTGTCCATGAGTGATTGCCAACTTCAATGAAAAATGAGAACTTGAAACACAAGAAAAATGCTTTAAGACATTACTAATTAGCCATATACGAATGTTGCATTTAGAGATGTGCTATGGATTAAGATGTGAGAAATTCAAAGCATGTAAATGAGTTATGCCTCCACGACTTAAGCTATGATCTAGTGAGTGTATAATGTCTACCTCTAGAAGATTTTAATCACTTAACCATTAGCAAAGAATCACCACATCACTAATCTAGCCATACGATATTCGGGATTTCTCACCCAAGGTGTAGGCAACTATTAAGCAAAACTTGAAAATAAATGCAAACCACTCACAATGGCACAAGGTGGAGGCAAGCCTACCAATGTTGTGTCAAAAAGGGTTGGAAAGAGAAATGTAATTATTATTTAAAACAAGCTAACCACACAACCTTGTCCTAATGACAAGTGGGGCAAAAGAATAACCAATAATGAATTTAGACTAAGTCCTAGCCAAACGATATTGGGGGGTTGGCTGAGCCAATCTCTCTCCCAAGGTGTAGGCAGAAAACTAACTTGCAAAAATGGACTTACAATGAATGAAATAGAAACAAGAGAATGCAAGCCTCAAGGGAACTTCCCGGGGGCTTGCTACAATGCTAGAAATGAGTGGAAAAAATAAGAAATTTGTTACCCACTCAAAGGAGGCTCTTTGGGAGTGTTGTGTGAGTGAATTCGAGCAGCATATCCCCTTGTTTCTAGTAAGAAACTGCAAAAACCAGGGAGCTATTACTTGCTGAAAATGTTGCACAACACAAAAAATGTTACGAAAAATTTATGTTTTTTAGGCAGAATTTTTTCACATAAAATCTCCAAGTAAAAATGAAATTATGTGACCTATCTAAGATAATTATCTACTGAAATGTGTGATGGAAAAGAAACAGAAAATCAGATTAAGTAAAACAAGGAGTTTGAATGGGCTTTGAGGGAAGACTCCTCCTTGAGGCTATCCCAACAATCCCTTGAGGCAAACCTGCAAAACTCGAAGCAAATCGTGAAGCATACAAGTAGAAAACATGCATGGATAAGCTAACAATATGAAATACTTCACACAACTAGCTACCCAACATGTATAGACCAGCAATAATACTATTGATGAATCTACTCAAATAAACTACTTTACCTAAGAATCAACTCAATGTTACACTATAAGTAAGAACACCACAATGTCACCTCATATGAAAGAAGACAACCAAAAAACTATTGGTTACTCCAAATCCTCCAAAGCTTTATTAATCCAAATGGAAGAGTGTTGCAGCAACAAGTTGCTCCAAGACTCTCAAGAGAAAGATGGGATGGATGCAAGATGGCAAGAGCAAGAGAAGTGGGATGAAATTTCAGTAGAGTAACACTAGCTCAAAGAATGGTAAAAAAATGAGGGGGTGAGGGGTTGTATTTATACCCAAGGAGGCAAAACGACCCCTCTTGGATGCATGCCAAGTGTTGCAACTCAGCCACAAGGTGGAATCCCAAGGAGAGGGGCGCACCTTCTAGGGTTTTGGCAAGGATTGAGGACGTGGCTAAGTGAGTTGGCATGTGGGGACAAGGAAATGGTGATGTGGGAGGCTAGGAAGGGCACATATGTGGAGGAAGGGGCCCACACATCAAATAAAATGTGTTTCAAAGGTTTTCTCATGGGTGGAGGGCGTAAATCCCCCTAAGGGCGTGGGTGTTTGAGTGAGTGAATGGGTGAGGGGGTATGTGAAGGTTAGGAGGTGGGTTGGGTAGTTTAGGAATGACCTTTCTTGCTCTTTTCCATCATTACATTACCCCATTAACTCAAAAATTACAAAATTGACATTTTGACTATGTCTTACTTAGCAATTAAAATTGTTGTTTTTGACTGACTGACACTCCGGGTGGACAAACACCTAGCTAAAGTTGTCCAACTGAGCTGAAACTTGGTCCAAGGGTGTAGGGGGTGCCTTTCCATTTTATTTGAGCACAAATACCCCTATCAAAAACCCAAGGACCTAGTTTTTACAATAATTTCTCAAAAACAATTAAATAATTAAATAATTAAATTCTCAACCTTAGGAAAATTAATTAAATTTAATTAATTAAAAAAAACCTATCTAGACTCGACGAAGCGAAACTTTCTAAGATGTCTTGCATGGTCATTTACATCATTCATAAACAATAGTTACCAGAAGGCCCTTCACCACTTTGGAGGAATTATTGCTGGTGTGAGGAAAAAACTCAAGGGAAATTAATAAGGTTGAAAAACCCAATTAATAACCAGAGGATAAAAAACCCTCGGTGAAAGGAACTCTCCTAATGAAGAAAATCCCAGGCAACTGACCTAATTATGATCCATGCAGACCTATTACATTATCAACCCACGCAGGGGTGTGAAAATTCCGTTTACAAAAATTTGTGTTGGAGGCATAAATTGCCTAGTAGAACCAAACTGTCTTTGACAAACTAGCATCTGATGATGCATCTCTTCATGGCACATGGAGTTGACCCCCTAGTTGAATAGGCGGTCAACAAGGGGTGTTTCAAGTCTAGAGTCTTATGTATATAACCATGCTAAACATTATCCTAGAGTTTTATGGAAATGTGCTAAGTCCCCCTTAGGATTTTTTAATTTTCTCAATTAATAAAAAATTTCCCGTAAAACGGAATTTATTAATTGTAATTTGAAGTTGTATTAAAAAAGATGTACTAGGAGGCATTATATGCCTTGGGGGTGCTCATTTTTGAACCTAGAGCACCCACTTTACCCAAATACCCACTTTTGTGAGTGAAATTAGTGATTTTAATCACTAAAAAGGTAATTTTACTCTCAAAACCCGAAAAACACATAAAAAATCAGAATTGCTAAATTTTAGCAAAGTTGTCAGAAACATGTTTTTAGAGAAATAAAAGCTAGTAAGCTATGTGGCAGCCAAAGAGAAGTATCTAGGGATGATGTGTTTGGTTGAAAGATTCACTTAAGTGGCAGCCCTCTTGATTTCAAGCATGTGCTCAAAGAGGAAGTGCACCCCTCTTGCTAGGTGTCGCATTTTTGAGTGGGCAGCCCACCTCTTGAGAGGTGACGCCCCTCCCTACCTCATCACTCGAATTCTAGGTGTGTGAGGAGAGGTGGTGGCCTTCTCCTTTACACTTGGCTCCCTTTCTCTCACAAGTGGTGCACCCCTCTCCTCCACTTGGTGCGCCCTCCTCCGCTTGGCATCTTCACCTCTTGCTATAAATAAAAGCTTTCTCTCCTTTGGCAAGCTAGTTGGAGCTTGGGAAGAATAGCTTGTTGTATCTCTATCATTGTAACTCTCTTTGTATATTGGAATAAAAGAAGACTTTGGAGGTCAAATTGGTGCATTGTCCAAGTGTGTGGATGCTTATTGTGTATGAGGTGATATTATTCTATTTCCCTTGTTTTTATATTGTAGTTAATTCGGTCTTATAGGAGTACTATTACTCACTAGGGTAGGATTACTAAGCTGATTTAAATAGTGATCTTACTATCCATTTATTTAAGAGGTTTTATATGCAATATCTTTGATTTAACATATTGTATGTTGAGATCTCTTTTGTAGGTGATACCATCTTCTAACCCTCTTTTTTGCAAGTGATTGAAGTAGTAGATACCTCAACTTGGAGAAGTGGATGATCTAGCTTGACTCTTCCTCTTTTCCATGTCTTTTGAAGAAGATCCCTCCTTGATTCACCAAAGGAGGACTCCATCGCCCAAGACATTCCAAGCACAAACTTGTTCTCTTCTCCTTCTCTCTAAATCAAATTTTCTTGGTTACTTTACATATATGTGCAAGCAGGTTTGGATCTATTTTCAAAGCTAAATTTTTAGTTCCTTTCATGCATGCAAGTGATAGCTTAGATCTGATTTTTGTTTTAAAAGTTTCTATCTTAAGGACCTAGATCTAGCATTGGAAAAGAGTCCCTTCATGCAAGTAATTTTCTGAATTTTTTAGAGGGATAAAAGTAAGTTTTTTTCCAAGTGTTTTCATTGTTCAAATCTAGCATTCAAGTGCTTTTAACTTGTTGTTTTATAACAGCCATAAAAGACCCTAAGGAAACAAGCTTTTTAGTTGTTGATGTTTGGACAACATCAGGAATACATTCTTCCAGATATATATATATATATATATATGACATGATATTTATAATACAATGTATAAATATACTTAATAAATGACATGATAGTTACTTATTATCCAAGGGACACATCTTTTCATGGATGGTCACCATATGTTTTATATATATGGAACTCTCATCATTGTAATAATATATAATCATTGTGTCTTAACATTTTCTACTGTACTCGTGTCTCTGTGCATGGTTATTCTTCTTGTGATCTTGGTTATTACTGTTGCTATTGTTCATGGTTTATGCTTCAGTTCATGTAAATTTGTAAAGAAGCTAAGTGTAATTGAACAATATTAAACTCCAACATTAGCTTGATTTCCTTCATTCCTTTTTGCATATTTTTGTAGATTTTAACTCAGATTTATTTTGGGTTTTCTACTAATAACCAAAGACACTCTTAAAGTGTTTTTGGCCATCTTTTGCTCTCTTTTGTTTGTTGTTTTGTGCAGGTTATTGAATAAACAAGGGAAGATTCTGCCAAATTTTGGCAAATTAGGAGCTTTTGGGATTTCCAGAAATATCATGTACCTTCATAAAGTTTTTTTATACATTGTAAAAACATTGATCCATCATTATAAGGATCCACGTCTCATTTAAAGAGATCCCAAGTCTCATTTATAACGAATGTTTATAATGTCTGAGACACCATGGATTCCTTTGATGGTCTTTTTCTTGAAGAAGCTCCAAGTAAAATTGATTTAGCACATTCAGAGTCAGTGATTGGGTTGGATTTATCAATTGGGTCAGCATTGTCAGCATTGATTTTCAGCTATCAGATAAGTCAGTTAATGGTCAGGATGAGTTGGACAGAATTTTCAGGCCATCCACTCCATATGTCTTAGAGTCGGAAGATGTATACTTTGGTAAAGAGGATACTTTTGACATGCAAAACGATTATAAAATTGAAAAAATAGAAAAACCTGATGATCACATTGAATTAAATATGAAATCAAACCAAGATCTCATGATGATAAAAATCAGAAAAGGTACTTCAAAGAAAAGAAGAAAAAATGGAATAAATATTGTGAAAAATTTGATGGATGATATTGTTCTTGATGAATTCAATAGTAAAGAATATGCCAAGCCTTTTAAGAAAAAATCAAAAAGTATAAATTGTAAGTTTTTTCCAAAGGCACAAAGAAAAGTCTTAAACAACTCCTCTCAGCTAGTTGGACGACAAGGTTAAATCTGCCAATGAAAGGGCTCCACCTTGATTTGGTCATCAACGCAGATATTTGATTCCCATGGGGGCATCCTTTGTAACGTATCTCTAACCTTTTCCCTTCTATATTATCTTCATATTCGTGATTTTCATTGTATATTATGTTCACTTTCTTCTTTTGTACTTTATTTTGTATATAAATGTATAATAGCTATGCAACTTCATTTTATACATGGTTTCTATATATCATATGTCACATGTGTTGTTGATACCTCTGTTTGGTGAGATGTTTGTGATGTACGAAGGAGATCCTGGACTCTCGCATGCTCTCCTTTGATAAAAAGATCAAGCACACGTCCCCATATGGAGCCAATGTTATCCACCAAGTTGCACTAGGATGGACTTGCAGTTGAGCTACCAAAGATTGAACATTCACATGTTCATATTCAGAGTTCAGGAGTCCAGCCATCAATTTTGACCACTTTTTTCACATTTCCATACCCCTGTGGCGCATTGTAATAAAATGACTTAAGCATGTGATTTTTGTAAAAGGCTTATCCACCTAAGACCTAGACATTAGTACATTACTCTAGAGTGTTTTTTTACTTGTTAATTATATTTTGTTTTTTCAGCGATTTATAATTTTCGAGTTTTTTCACTCAATACCCTCCAAAGCTGGAGTAATTGTCCTATTTGATATGCCTTGGGTGTTGTTTAAGTCTAAAGTCCTATGTATATAACCTTGCTAAGAATTATCCTAGAGTCACATGGAAATGTGCTAAGTCCCCTTAGGTTTTTTAATGTTTTATGCAAATAAAAAATTTCTCGCAAAATCGGGATATTTTAATTGTAATTTGTCAATAAGTTAAAAAAGTAGTACTAGGAGGCATTATATGCCTTGTGGGTATTCGTTTTCACATCAAAAATACCCACTTTACCTAAATACCACCTTTTCAAGAGTAAAAATTGAGTTTTACTCAAGAAAAAATGATTTTCTCTCAAAAAAGGTAAAATAAAGTCAAATAAAAGACAAAAAACAGCAATGTTATTTTTGTGGAAACATGTCCCAGACATGTTTTTAGATAACTGACTCTCTCTCTCACTTCACTATAACTTGGTAGCGGTTGAAGATGAGTTAGAGTGAGACAAGTGGGGAGTTCTCTCCACTTGATAGAGATCTCAAGGAAGATGGTGCACTTACCTAACTAGATGGCGCATGGAGAATAAGGGAGATAATCCCAAGGAGGGTGCATATCAACCCAGGAGAGGTGGTGACCCCTCCTTTCCCTCTCACTCGACTTTGCTTGAATTATCTCATCTTCTTTGAGAGGTGGCGCACATACTACCACACATTTGGCTCTTTCTCTCTTAGTGAAGTGTGCCTTCCCTCTTTGGAAACTTCACCCTGTGTGCTATTTATGCAAGGTTCCTCTCCCATTGTTAGCTAGTCAGAGCTTGGGGAAAGAACTTATGCTATTGTATTGTATATTTGTAACATTCTTTGAAGTTTGAATAAAGAAGACTTTGGAGGTCACATGGTGGATTGTAGCATTGTGTGGATGTTGATGTTCACGGTTTAAATTTATGAGGTAATTGTATCTTGTTTATGTGCATTCAAATTTGTAGATTGGCCTTAATAGAGGTGCTATCACCCAATCGGAAAGATCTTCTTAACTAGCTTGGATATTAATATTTTGGTTACTTTACATATGTGGTTAACAATTTGCATGTTAATTTTGCTTAATTGCATGCTATTTAGATTTCATGTGTAGGGAACACCAAAATTTAACAAGTTGTATGTAGGTTTATCAAGATTGTAGATCCTCATACTTGAAGTGGTGGCTGATTTGAGTGCAAACTTCCACATACTTCAAGATCTTTTGAGAACGAGTCCCTCATCCTTTCACCGAAAGACACCATAGCCCAAGATTCAAGTCTTGGAGAAAGGATTTCTCTCTCTCTTTCTCAACCTTCTAATCTATAACTTCTTGGTTACTTTATATCTATATGCAAGCATTTGGATCTGATTTATAAGGTTAAATCTTTAGTTTCTCTTATGCATGCATAGGATTTTTTAGATCTGATTTTTAGATAAAGTTTCTATCCAAAGAATCTACATCTAATATAACAAAAAAACCTTTTTTATCAAGTATTTTTCTGAAATTCTTAAAAGGGATAAAAGGTAGTCTTTTCTAAGTACTTTAATTGATTAGATATAGAATTTGAGTGCTTTTAATTTGTTGTTTTAAAACAACAACAAAAGATCCTAAGTAAACAAGCTTTCTAGCTTGATTACCTTAGTTCCTTTTTTGCAATTTTTTGCAGTATTTATGTAAGATTCCAACTTGAGTTTTCTCCAAAAATTCCTATATTTTTAACTGAGACTTTCGTCAAACACTTCAGGAATAAACTACCAAGCAACAGTTCTGATACCTCTATAAAATCCCTCTGGCTGATATTTGTATTTTCCTCAAGGTTGAAGTGTTTTACTTTATTTGGTGGTTCAGGTATTAACACTGTTATCCATCAAAGTTGCACTAGGATGGACTTCCAGCGAGCCGCCAAAGTTTGAACATCATTGTTCAAAATTCAGA
>JASDQU010273179.1:0-13326 GCA_032191745.1 Picea mariana
TGGCCCGGAGAACCAAAAGCGGCTCGCTAGCCCTGAAATAAATGCCTTGCAGGCTGGTAGGTGGATGGCTTGATGAGGGATGGGGAGGTGAACCGCCTATCCGTAGAGCCATCATGACTGACAGCGCGAGGGTAATCGTGCCACACGCAACCTCGCGAGAGGATAAGGCGTATGGATGGAACGATTGACAGGGGGGGCAGACGCGAGGGGAACTCTGGCGATTTTGCTACGCAGAGTGAGTGATCGCAGGGAGGAAGGATTGCAACCTTCGCTCCTGGACACTGGAATACAGGAAGATGCAAGTCTTAGGAAATCGTGGTCTCAGCTCGGGGGTGGCTAGTGGTAAATCCTGTAGGAGTCGCTACGCCTACGGTTGGGTGGAAACGAGCACCCCTCTCAGCGGTTGCTTTCATTGCTGAANCGGTTGGGTGGAAACGAGCACCCCTCTCAGCAGTCGCTTCCATTGTTGAACTTACTTCTGATAAGTGCTTTGCTCATAATGCATATGGAATGTATATGCTGTCTTATATGTTCATAGACTTGTGGAATTGTACATGTTTTCCTGTGAAGGAATGTCTGTGTATTAATTGATGATAAGGAGTATATATTAGCTCATAGAACTGTGAAATTGTAAAGGATTGTAGCATGAGAGTGTTCGCGTTATGTTTGATATGAATAAATTAATATATTCTTATCTCGAAGGATATCATGCACGAATTACGTCAATAAACTGAAGCTAACCATGCCCAGCTGCTCTCGGAAAATCGTCTTTCTTTATCTGCTCCCGGGAATGACCCGATAAGGATCTCTTCACAGAGATTTCCTCCTCGGAAAGGTTCTCCCAGAGCCCAGAATAAGGATTTGAACGCATAGGCCTTATTAACCCTGTACGAGAAAGAACGACCCTATTTAGGTTCCATGATAGTAGTGTTATGCGATAAATAAGTCGACGGATGAGATCTCGTCGGAGCGAACCATAGTCATTCACAACCCTTAGATTGACGAAAGCAACGCAGGCGTTGTATACCTCGCCCCTTTGCCCTCTGTCCTCGTGAGCAACGAGAGATTGGGATCGTAAACCCCAAGACCCAAAAGAAGGAATCTGGACCGTTAGATCTCGGTTCAATTACCCGTCAGCCGTTGGATCTGGAGAAGCGGCGCAGGGATTAAGCGTAGAGGTAGTCATGCGAGCAAATGACCTGGACCGTCGGATCTTAGATCATAGTCCCGACGACCGTCAGATTCCGAGAAGATGCGCCGGAGTTAAACCCTAGTGTGCAGAGAAAGAATCCTAGCCGTTGATCTCGGCAAGACACGTGTCGGCGTCCTGGAAGGCATCGGGATTTCTCTCATCGGAGATTTGGCGAGTGTAGAACCTTTGCATTAGGAAATCGCGATCCGCGATTTCCCGAAGGGATCTGAGCTGTCCAACAGAAGGGACACGTGGAAAAATATCCTGTAGAGACCGGGGTTCGACATTTCGCTATTCTCGGTGACGAGAAACTCACGACAGGAGAAGTCGCGAAATCTCGAAACGCGATGGTCCCACAGTCATAGCATTCCAGTGGAGGACAGGTGTCACTCCACTCCATCATAGGGAGTGGGGACCATAGACGCCAGAGCAAGGGACAGGTGTCGGAAGGCCAAGCTTGGCTGTGAGTCAATGCCAAGTGGCATCGGGGATCGGAGGTTCAGAATTTGCGAAGGCCTATGCGTCGCGACATCATAAACCCCGAAACCCCGATGGGTAGCTATAGGGCTGCAGACATATGGTAGCAGGTCCTGTGGATCCGGGAGCTGAACCAAGACAGCTAATGCGTAGGGAGTGCGTCGGAATTCGGGGAATCGCGAGTCTTGGGGGTGAATGAATCTTGATACTAGAAACCCCGAATCCCGATATAGAACCGGGGATTGGCATTTCGCTAAGGTGAAGTTTATGGAGATTTCTCATGTATGGGAGATTAATCCCAAAATTTTAAAAATAATGGTAGTGGGTGTGTTACACATAGATTCTACCATGGGAATATATAGCGTGGGGAAAAGAGGGCATCCCTACCACAGGGCCCAACTGCTTTGGAAGAAGGGGGTTGACCTACCATTCACCAAGGGAGCATGATCCATGGTTGTCAAATAAAGGCTTTAATCTGACTTATAAAGTGAAGCACAGGTACAAATTATCTAAGTATTGCAAGAAGGAATGCATGCCTAACCCTGACAAAGGTATTGGCTATGTTGATTTAAATTACCATTCATTTCTCATTGTGGGACCTACTAGTGTGTATAACTTCTTTCATGAGAAGGATGTTGTCTTGATTTGATTTTGTTGATTGAATCCCCCTTGACTCTCTGATATTAACTAAGAGATCATGTAGCTCAATCTATTTGCTAGTGGCAAAGGAGGAGGGATTAATTTATTTAGGAATGAGATAAAAAAAAAAAGAGTTTATCCCACCCCCAACTTGGATTTTTGGCAAGATATGTCTAGCATACAATAGAGATCATATTTTATTATATGCCAACAAGCCCTATAAAAGTGGATATAGAATCCTTATGGGCCTAGATCTTTGTTCGGATTTAGTCCTCATATGACTCTAATAATTTATTCTTCCTTTGTTGGTTGGACTAAAGCTCTATTATCTTATACCGAGACCATGCTTGTATGACCCACAACATCTCTTATGTGATGGGTTCTAAGGTTGGATCCTCCTTTAAGTATACGCACTTGAAATTTTCATGAACAATTTCCCTAATAGCCTCAAACTCTCTAAGTTACTCCCCAAACTCACACTGGATTTCTCGTACATGATTTCTTAGTTGTCTAGCACAAGCCTACTTTGAAAAAAGGGCATGTTCATATCTCCTCTTTCAACAAAATGTTTCTTGATTTCAAAATCCAATGCTATTATTCTTTACAAAAAGCTTAGTGCAACTTCCCAACTAAATCTCTATTGTCTCTTTGCATTTGAAGGAGATAGACCCATAGTTTATGACCGCTTGAAGATTGAGTAGAACCAACTTATGATTAGAGGTCATTGAGGGGAGAATAGAAGAGGACACATGAAGATTATCTAAAAGAAAGGAGTTGTAAATGAGGAAACAATCTAATTGTTTAGTGATATGACCTTGCCCAAGATGTCTATCTAAGCAAGTGAATTTTCCTTTTTTTTTCTTTAGATCACAAAAATCCCAATCTACAACGATCTCATCCACCATTTCTCTAAGAGGGTCTCTAATGAACATGCCTCCCCTTTTCTCCCCTGGGAAGAAAACCATAACAAAGTCTCTAACTAAAATCCTATTGGTGATTAAATGAGAATCTGCATGGTCTTTAAGGGAATCCCAACAAGCTTGATTTTCCCTATAATGAATAGGTGCATGAATATTATAGAGATGAATCTTCTTACGAGATGATTTAAGAGAAAATTTAGCATAAATTCAATGTTGATTAACATAAATGAGGAAAGGTTCCATAGTGTGCCTATGCCACCATAAGCTCCTCATGCACTTGCTACAACTCCATTACATCCCTTACAAAACTTACTTTTTAGCTCCATCATGACATTGTCTTGAACTTTTGTCTCTTAAAGGAGAATGGCAACTAGCCTTTCTGATCTTATCAAAGATCACATGGCTTCTTACTTTGCATCACTATCCATTCTCCTATGGTTGCAACAAACCAATTTCATTTATTTAAGATTTGGAGTTTTGCACCACCCCCAAAAGGTAGTTTCTAACATCAATTAAGAATGATTGATGACATATTTACATGCTAAATGAAAAAATAAGGTTTCAATGAATCACCACCTGGTGTTAATACAAGCTCCATATATTTGTTTCATACAATATATCTTGTGGGTTCTTATGTGTATTGTGCTTTCCACAACTTGATGTAAATATAAAAAATATTAAACATTGAATAATACTGTAAAAAGTGATAATTTCATTATAGTTTATAAATATCAATAAATGTAAAATATATTAAACATCGAATAATATTGTAAAATGTGACAATTTCATTGTAGCTTTTAGATATCAATTCGTATACAATATAGAGAGTTATCAATTTGAAGTTGAGTATTAATATAATACAATATTCATTTTAATTTCGAAAAAAATAATATTTAAAAAATTAAAATAAAAAATATTTATTTTTATTTTTATTAATTTATTTTATATTATTATTATATTATATTATTATTATATTATATTTTTCACAAAAGTGATGTGTTATTATTATATTCTTAGTTAATCATTTAACATATATTTATAAAAAATATTGAAAATTTGAATTCCACAATGATTAAATTAAAATTGTTATTAACATTTCATTTAATTTTCGTACTTTTTTCAGGATAATTAAATTAATCTTGCCAATAAACATTTCATCGATTCTATGTGTTTTTCAAAGTTTAAAAAAATCATCTTGCAAAGTGGGAAGGCTATCCTTTATGATATGCACTATTTTAAAGGAATTTTTTTTCTTACTTATGATTAATGATCGATTGTGATGTACTCTTCTAAGGAATCTTTTTTCTTACTTACGATTTAAAGAATTGATTGTGATATGCATTATTTTAACGATTCTTTTCTTACTTTTTCAATGGATTGATGTTAATATTCATAAATTAAAATATTAAAATAGATTAAGAAATGTATCATCTTATTTTAAAAATGTATGAATGTATATCTAAAATATAAATGAAGAAAACTTATTTATTTGAAGTTTACACTGATTTAATGAAGTTTTTATGCATATGGTATAATAATGTTTATACTTTTATTTTTTTTAATTGTATATTTAAAATATAAATAAGTGAATAAAACTTATTTATTTGAAATAGTTGTTGTTGGCATAATAAAGTTATTATGCATATGGCAATTACATTTTAATAAATTTTATTTTTTCTTACTTTATCAATGAATTGATGTTAATATTCGTAAATTAAGATAGATTAAGAAATGTATTGTCTTTGTTTAAAAAATGTATGAACTATTTTTGCTTTCATTTATATTTTAAATATAAATGATTAAAACTTATTTATTTAAAGTTGATGTTGACATAATGACGTTATTGTGCATATGGAAACCACATGACATAATAATATTGATAGAATGACATGGACTGACTCCACTTAGTATGTTGGCATTATTTTGCTTGGCATACATGGAACAAGGGCTTGTCTATGTGTGTAATAGATAGAGTACAATTAAAATTAGAATTTGAACAGTGTGAACTATATTTAACATTGGCTTCCCAAAATTCTTGTTATATTGTTAAAAAAATTGCCCATCAAAAACTGCATCATTGTAAATTTGTAATATTGATGCAGTGGCTTTTCTTACATTATTTGTTCATCCATATTTACTATGCAAGGTTCAAATATTTTTTCTTTATATTAAATTGAATATATATACTATGTTAATTGAATTGGTCTTTCCATTTATAGTTCTTCAAAAAACAATCAAATACAAAAGGAACTTAGAATAATGGATTCATAAGGGATAATATTTTTTAAGATGTTCTAAATAGGGTAGCAAGCTAAGTGAGCTTGATTATGAAAAGAAACTCCATGTTTAAATGCATTTAAGTTAGAATCGTACTAAGATGGGTGACATGAATAACTTTATTATTCAAACTTATAAACAAATTAATCTAAAAAAAAAATTAAAAATATGAAAGATATAATCACACTTCAAAAACAAGTGTTGCCTGGCAGCAGAGTCCCTACCAGGTTGGGATGGGAGTAAATGTGAGGTAGTAGAGACACGTGGGTAGAAAGTTGAAGTAGATGTGCTTTGCATGCAAAACATAGTAAAATAATTATATAGTTTTATACATATAAAATATGTACTTTTATACATACGAAATATGTACTTGTATAAAGTATATATTTAGATTTATACATACGAAATTTGTACTTTTATAAAGTATGGGGATGAGATTTTATAGAGCACGCACAGAGCCCTCATTGCATACTTAGCCAGTTTTTGGATCACGGGTTCTCGGGGTGGCGGGTTCAAAGTTGGGTCTCTTATGTTCTGTGGCTTACAAATAGCACCGACAATTCCACAATATACAAAATGACAGGCAGAGTGGCAGACTATAGAAATTTATCAGAAATTAATAATGTCAGTTATACAATAGAATACTAATAAGGTCTGTTACATAGGTTCGTGGAGAAAAACACCAAAAAACTAGCATTGTCGAACTATTTTGCTTTAAAACTAAGGCTTTTCTTGGACAAAAAGGATATAGCATTGCCGAATTGGTTTTCTTTGCACACATTTTACAAAGCATGGACGGAGCGGTCATTCCATACTTAGCCAGTTTTTGGATCGCAGGTTCTCGGGCTGTCGGTTTCAAAAATGGGCCTCTGTTGTTCCGTGCCCTATACAAATTGACAAGCGAGCTTCCGAACTATACAAACTTATTATAAAATAAATAATGTTTGTTACATATCTCTGGAAATTACATCAGCATTTAAAACATCAACGTCATTGAAGACCAAAAAATTAGCATACAATAGAAATTTTGCACCCAACAATTATGTCATATACATGAGATAGTAATTTATAGAAGATCATAACATTGTACGAAGATTTATAGTAATTTGTATAATGCTATAAAACTTCATACATTTTGTATTGAACAATTATGGAGTTGTGGGTTGGTGGAGTCCCGGGTTCACACTTTTCATGTCCAATGTGTTACGTGATATACATTTTGCACCAAAGACTTCCATCATATACATTTTGCAGCGAACAATTCCGTGATATACATGACATAGAGAAATTTATAGAATATTATAATGTTGTATGGAGATTTAAAGTAATTTATATAATTCTATAACATGTCTTAGTTAATGAATAGTATAAGCAATTTTTAAAATTTTATTCAATATTTTTTTTTTTATAAGTTAGATTGTATAAAAGTATGTCAAAATGAAGGAGTACAAAGAATTTCCATGGTTTCAAGCTGTAAATAATGAGTTGCCTTGAGGGAAAACTAGCTCAGCCATCCAAACCGCTTCATAACTTAAGTGTAGATTGTCACTGATGCAAAAATAGTTCAAAATTCTGGCCTGTAAGGGTGGGCGCTAGAACTGTGGAAAGTGTAGATAGCCTAATTATAATAACCTTGGAAAAATGCATGAAAGGTCGACATGCACATGACAAAACAACAGACAAAAACAACATAGATCACTGGTATGGGTTGTAGTGCGGCGACGCGGCCATGCAAAAGGCGTGAAATGTCGTTTCCCCGGGAGGAGGCGGCTCCTCCTGGATTGGTGTGCGGTTCAGTTGCATAGTGTTCTCCGTCTTTGATGGTAGGTGGTCTTCCTTATGGACGTCCTCCGGGTGTGATGGAAGCCTATGGTCCTCGTAGTCTGCGTCTGCGTGGACCAAATTTTCTAGTGGCAACACTGGTGCTGAGGTTGTTGCTGCTTGGGCTGTTGTTGATTAGGTTACCTTTGGTGTGAGGAGATGAGCACCTTGTAACGTGGAGAGCAACTGCATGAGTCGAGAGGCTTTGTCGTCCAGGGTCTGTAGGTGGAACTGGAGGTCATCCATGTCCCGACGCAGGTTGAATACCAGGCTCTGCACTAGTGCAAGGCATGTTTGCCACTCGCATTTTGGGTTAGCATTGGAACCCACTCAAGATTGGGGTTGTTGTCGTGAATTTTGACTGGCTTCTAGACCATCCATCTGAAATTGGGTGTCGTGAAGTTGGTCCTGAAGCAACTGGGTGGTCAGAGAGTTGGGAGGGGCCAAAGGGCCTGGGTGTGAAACAGATGCCGAATTGGCTAAAGTTTCTGGGTTGTTGTTCAATGAGGCCCCTGAGAAATCCATCTCCTCCATTCTGTTGGCAAGGGATGCAGGAAGGGGCGGGAGAGATGTGGGAATTTGAGTCGACTGCGCTAGGGAGAAGGATGAGGTGGCCGAAGAGGAGGAGGATAATAGGGAGGGAACAGGTGGGGTTGGTTTGGCTGGCAAGCTGGTCGGCCTTTGGACTTCCTTCGTAGCCGGGGCATCTCCAGGACAGTGGGAGAGCGAAAACACGGTAGGAATAGAGAAGGGAAGGAAAAATGCAGAGCAGGGAAAGGCTTGGCAAGAAGTCAAGCTCTGAGAAGAAAAAGCAGGAAAGAATGAGCCATATGGACCTACTGGAGCAATTGAAATAGGTTGGGAAACTGGTGAGGTTCCATAAATGGCCGCACATGCAAATTAAAGGCGCAACGAGGGTGTTGGTCCGTCGAAAGGATGTGAAGGCAGAGCAGCGTGCACTGAGAGTAATGGAACCATGCCTCGAGCGAGCTAAACTTGAACTGATTAGGCAGTTGGGAGTGAGTGGCACACGGTCTTCACATCATCGATGCCACGAAGTATCGCTCCTAGCTACTCTGGTCGACGCGTGTGCTCTACTAGCACCCCATCCACAGGAAAGGGAATAAATGCAATGGAGTGCAGACACATGGGTAGGAATTTGAAGTACATGGGTACGTGGGCAAAAAACTGGGGAAAATAGTGGTAATGTGGGTTACATAGGTTTCTTGACAAAAAACAACAAAAAAAATTAGCATTCCTGCACACAATAGAAATTGAAATTTATGAAATGAAACGTTCCTTAATAGCATAATTTATACATACAAAATATGTAATTTTACAAGGCGGAGTCCTGATTCAATAGTTAACGAGTTTTTGGATGGCGGCTTCTCGGGATGTTTCTGTTCTTCTGTGCCCTACAAAAAGCAGAGATAGTTCTGTGATTTACAAATTGACAATTGGAGTTGCGGACTATTAGAATCTTAAAGGTATGGTGTCCAAAAAAATTAGCATTTTCGAAGTACTATTCTTTAGATATGCTTTTCATATGGTCGTGGAAAAAATACACAGAAATAGTAGTAACGCGCTGGTGCACTGAAATTCAGGCTTTGTTGTTCCGTGGCCTACAAATTGCACCCAGAGTTCCGCGACATACAATTTGACAATTGGAGTTGTGGACTATTTGATATTTAAGGGCATACATATGTTACAAAGAAGAGATGCTAGATACCAAATATGTAATTTGATTAAGTAGATATATAGACCATTGTGGTTGTCGGGCTGGCAGGCTGAAAATTGTGATCCCATAGGTTCGTGGACAAAATCATAAAAAGACTACCAATACCGAATTAGTTTTCTTTAAAACAAAGGCACGGGAGCTTCATTTCAGGTTGTCAGGGTGGTGGGATGAAAATTGGGCTACTTTTGTTCTGTCGCCTACAAATAGCACCGAGAGTTCCATGAAATACAATTTGAGAAGCGGTTTTGAAGACTATTTGAATTTTTGGATGGCGAGTTCTCGGGCTGTTGGGCTGAAAATTGGTTTTTTGTTGTTCCATGCCCTATAAATAGCACTGAGAGTTCCATGATATACAAATTGACAAGCTGTCTTGCGGACTATTTGAAATTTTGGATCACGGGTTGTCGATCTAGGGGGATGAAAATTGGCCTTTTGTTGTTCTGTGGCCTACAAAAATCAAATATGTAATTTGATGAAGTAGATATATAGAGCATGCATGGAAGCTTCATTCTGGGTTGTCGGGATTGCAGGCTAAAAATTGGGCTTTTGTTGTTCCGTGGCCTACAAATACCATCGAGAGTTCCACGATATACAAATTGACATGCTTCTTTGAGGACTAGAATTTTTGAATGGCGGGTTATCGGTCTAGCAGGCTGAAAATTGGGCTTCTGTTGTTACATGGCCTACAAATAATCCGTAGAGTTCCACGATATACACATTGACAAACGGACTTGTGGACTATTTGAAATTGAAGGCACTCGTGTCGAACAAGTTTAGCATTCCTGAATTAGTTTTCCTTTTTACATATGCTGCTGGAGTAAAAAATAAATAAATAGTACTAACGTCTGTTACATAGACTGGTGGAGAAAAGTATGAAACAAATATGATTCCCGAATTAGTTTTCTTTAAAAAAGCGGCTTCTCGACTTAGGCATTTTTTGGATCGCGGGTTCTCAAGCTGGGGACCTGAAAAACACGCTTTTGTTCTTCTGTGTCCTACAAATAGCACCAACAGTTTCGCGATATACAAATTGAGAATCAGACTTGCGAAGTATTTGAATATTAAGGAGCTTGTGTCCCAAAAATTCAACATTCACGAATTAGTTTTCTTTACATAGGTTTTACATACGCTGGTGGACAAGAGGGCAAAAAGTATAGTACCAGTGTCTGTTACATAGGGCAGTGGGCAGAAGGACGAAATAAATAGCATTCCCGAATTAGTTTTCTTTAAAACAGGGGCTTCTCGATACAAGAAATTGAAATTTATGAAATTATAGGATCTTGCAGACCATAAACTATACATAGCATATACGTAATTTTTTAAAGTAGACATTTACTTTTATAGATATGAAATATGTACTTTCATAAAGTATGGGGATGAGATTTTATAGAACAACGATGAAGCCCTCATTCCATGTCCTACAAAGAGCAGGCAGAGATACGGGGTGTACAAATTGAGAAGCGGGCTTGCAGACTATTTTAATTTTAAGGGCCTTTGTGACAAACATTGTGCAAGACATGTTGCANTTACGTTTGAGTAGAAATAAAGTAGTGAACACAATTTTACGACATTTATATAAAAAAATAATAAAACGTATTACATATTGCTGAAAATTTAAAGAAACACACACACACACACACATATATAATTGAAATCTGATATTTGAAATTTGAGTAAGTGATTTATGTCATAGTCCATTCTGAACTGAAAAATCTAGGAACACATAAAAGCAGGAGGAAAGCTAGCCTTCCCGAATTAGAGCATAGACGGAACCCTCATTCCATACTTAGCCAGTTTTTGGATCGCGGGTTCACGGGCTGGGGAGCTGAAAAGTGGGTTTATGTTGTTCCATGACCTTCAAATAGCACCGAGAGTTCCTTGATGTATAAATTGATAATGGGCCCTGCAGACTATTTGAATTTCAAGGGGCTCGTGTCCAAAAAATTTAACATTCGGGAATTACTTTTCTTTACATAGGTTTTACACACGGTGGTGGACAAATGTACAAAAAATATAGTACCAATGTCTGTTACACAGGGTGGTGGACAAGAGGACCAAATAAATAGCATTCCCGAATTAGTTTTCTTTAAAACAGGGGCTCATGGATACAATAAATTGGAATGTATCAAACTATAGGTTCCTGGAGAGCATAAATTGTACATAGCAAAAACTTAATTTTTTAAAGTAGATATTTACTTTTATACATACAAAATATGTACTTTTATAGAGCATGTACGGAGCCCTCATTCTATACATTGTGAGGGAGCCCAGATTACATACTTAGGCAGTTTTTGGAGTGCGGGTTGTCGAGCTTGCGGGATGAAAATTGGAAAACAATGAAACGTGTTACATATTCCTGGAAATTTAAAGAAACATATATATGTGTGAAATATGATATGTCGAATTTGAGTGAGTGATTTATGTCATACTTTATTTTGAAAAATAAAAAAAGAGAATAGAGATAAAATAAACAGAATGACTTCACATTCAACATAGCTGAAGATAAAAAATCCAGGAAGACATAAATATATAAGGAGACAAAAGAATAGTTTTATTTGGAATATATGAAAAAATAAGAGTTTGTTACATATCCATGGAAATGTAAATGCGTTTGTCATATAGACTGGGATTGGGGATCCCACGGACCATAACATAAATATGGACAAGAAATAGGAGTGTGGAAAGAAGTTGGACACACTAGAATGTAATACCTAAAAAGTAGAAATGGGAAGATCATTTTTTGCCTATAGATTTCTACTCAGAAAAGGAATAACTGGATTGATAAAGAAATGACTATCACTATACACTTACATGGATGCTACGTATAGGTAATTTTTGTATTTGGTTGGTCATGCCTTTCCCTGTTGGTTTTTGTGGGCAACCCACTTCAATAACTGGATTGATACACGGAGGATTTATGCATTTTCCTGTTGGATTTCGTGGTTGATCCACTTCAAGTTCTCTTCAATATATCTTCTCAAGGGGGCGGCATTGATGTCATTGTGGATTCGAATGTTGAAAAATTAATTTTCTAATTCGCTTAGATCAATTGAAAGTTTACACAAACCTTCATGAATGTCTCCATTCTGTAGCGAATACCTGACTATCCAGTTGTCCACCTCTTCTTCATGATATTCAACAATTATGTAAAATTTTTCTAAAGACAAGGCCTTCAAATTATCAACTTGTTGATCAAAACCTTGCTTGGTTAATGCCAGGGAGTTGAGGATTAAGCTGGGGTCCTAGAAGCCGTTTGTCTTTCCTGCTAAGTCTATTTTGGTGAGCTTTGTGAATAATTTTTCTTTCTTTGATATTGATTGCTCACATGATTGCATGATTAGGTACAGGTTCTTCACTTTCTGTTTCCAGCATGCTTCTAATTGAGTGAACCTTTTTTTGGACAGGAGATCATGTTTTGTTCTTCTCGTCTCTGGCATGTTGTTGACATGAAAGGCGAAAGGGATGACCAAGTGAACATAGAAAGTTTCTTCATTCTTTAAATCTGTCTGCAGAAGTAGGAGCAAGTTATGTGCCCTGCTCCCCAGGGAATCCATATTCTGTGATGTTTCCTAGGCCTTGGCAATCAATTCTATTCTTTTGTTGATATTTTTCTCCACATATCCTCTATAGGATGCGAGGAAGATGGAGGAACCTTTTAGATTTTTTGCAGGGGTGCACGTAGTCCCAGGCATGGCTATTTCCAAGGAACTGCCAAGCAATGTCATAGGAAACCAAGCTTCCTCTAATTCCTTAATTCGGTGCTTTAGTCTCACATTTTCGACTTCAATGACTCCAACGGACTCATGAAGAGAATCTCCGGTTGCCCTATGAAGTTTAGAGATTTTGGATGCGTGCATATTGGCAAGGTCAAGTTCTGAACGATGTTTTCTTTTCTTATTTTTTACATCTCTTTTTTCAATGATTAATTTTTTTGATTCGGTTTCAAAAACAACGCTCTGGAATACAAAGGATTCATCTTCGTAAAAAAATTTGGTACCAACCATGTCCATTGAGTAGGCATGCTGAATTGCGTGTGCGGGCTGATCAAGGTTGCAGAATATGTTTTCCATATCAACGTCAAGATCCATGTTTTGACGGTAAATTTTGGGTTGCTCCGCCTCCCCTACAATTCTTTTTCCGTTCTTCTGCACAGGAAGCTCTTGAGGAATATGTTCATTGTATCTCTACAAAACTGTTGTGGAGCTGGTGGTAGTAGTTTATCAAAAGGTTGGCTGGCTCCAGACGCTGCTTGAAATAAAGAA
>JASDQU010273180.1:3479-15182 GCA_032191745.1 Picea mariana
ACTGTCCCATTTGTGGTGGGGATGAGTTATCTCCTGTTGGGTATTCATCACACCTTAGTGTGGAATAGGGTTTTGAAAAATAGTCGAAGGTGTTAGTTGCAAATAATGTTGTGGAGCCTCTTGAGGGGCAAGTGGCGTTGGAGGATGTTGTGCATTCATGGATTCTTTCATCTGTTTGAAGTTGGAAATTTAGGGGTAGTGATGTGTATAATGTTGATAATCACTGCACAGAGTGCAAGGGAAGTTCCTTTCAAGGTTATTGTTCTTCCCTTGTCGTGGTTAATTGTTATTGGTGCCCCCTTGGGGGTTTTGGTTGCCCTGATTATGGTTTCCCCTAGCAGGATGGTTTTTTCGAGGGTTATTTCGTCTTGGTCCCATGTTGTTATTGTTTCATTTTTTCCCTTTATTCTTGGCATTATTAGACGGATGGGGCGGATTTTTCGTATTCAATTGTTTAAAAGTCTGAAGTTTTTGAATGGGAGAGGGTTGAACAAAGTTAACGTTGGCATGTGGTTTTCCTGGTGGAGGAACAACCGGTTATGGAGGACAAGGAAATGGAAAATATAGATTTTTTTGTGGAGACAATCCATATCACTTGTAGGAATTTGAATCACTTCCACTACTATTGAGGTTATATGCGAGGGTTGAGGGTGAACTCATACTTGGGTGAGAGACTGAATGCATCATGGGTATCAGTGGGGGTCCACCCAATGGTGGAGGGGGAGAAACAAGATACAATTGTTGGTGAGTGGGAGAAGGATAGTAAAATGATCCTCCATATGGTTGTGGATATGGATGTGCCCATATATGGGTGACGGGTGGTCATAAGGGTTGATATGGGTCATAGTACCAATCAACCCATCTGCAACATGGGACATCCTAGGTTTTTCCTGGCCAAATGGTATGGGTCTGGGTGCATCAAGTAATACTGTGTATAAGTAACCTGATTGTGTGTAGATGAGGTCAAACTATTGGGCCTTGTTGATGGCCTCCTCTTTTGATTGAGGGAAGGTGGATGTTACATCCTTGGAAATAACAGAGATGAGTGATTTGAGAAACCAATCAAGACATTGTTCTTTGGTGGTTTCTGCTTTACACAAACTATGTCGTCGACACCATTCATGGATGTGGTCAGATATATGGATAGTAGTGCTTGTTTTGAACTCAAAGAGAAGCTCTAAGCCAATATCGTGATGAACTGGTAGTTGGAAAAAGAACAAAAAGGCCTTGGCCAATGATTCAAAGGTTGCATGGGACCCTGATTTTTCATCCACATACCATTTGGCTGATGAGCCCGTGAGGATTATCTGAAATAACCTTAAGCAGATGGAATCATCCATGATGTTCTTTGAAGAGCACCATAAGTGGAAGGTCATAACATGGTTGGAGGGATCTTCCCCCAGTTTTCCTTCAAACTTTGGAATATCTGAAGGTAGTTTGGTAGGCATATTGGTCCATGTGGGATCATGTAAAATGGGATCATTCATGAGTTTGGTCAAATCAGAAATGTTGAGGGATGCCAAGTATGGCATAGGGATATTTAGCGGAGGATTAGTTCTAGACATCGTATGAGTAGGTAGTGAACCTGTCCCTTGAGAGGGATTTGGTGGGGTGGTATTTCTCCCTTGAGAAGAAGTTTGACCCCCACCTCCTTGTGAAGGAGAAATAATGGATGAATGGCCCTGGGAATTTGACCCAACCAAAGTGGAACCAAGTAAAGTTGATTCCAAAATAGTAGCACTCTCTAGGGTGTGAGATGGTTGAGTCGGTGAGTTGACAAGACTAGGTACTTCTCCTAGAATAGGAGGGAGAATCTGCAAGCGTCTGGAACGAAGGGGAGTCTGTGGTTCCCCTATAGTTTCTGACTAGCAAAGTGAATGTGTGCAAATGGTGACAAGACAAAAATAAATGAACAAAAGTTTTGTATTTTTTGTATCTTCACAAAATAGTATAACTCACAATTGCATGTAATCAAATGAACATCATACATAAATCAGCTGTAAATAACCAAGCATGTGGATAGGTGGATTTTGTCTGCATGTGGGAATAATAAAAACAAATGCTCGTGTCCTAAAAGACATATTGTCCTTCCTCTCAATCAACACTGGGAATAGCACTCAACAGTGGGGTCTGAAGCCACTAGAAGAGGAATTACTAAAGGTTGAAGTAATCAGTTATAATGAGGGGTAGAGGGTGCATATCCTGAAAGAGATGGCGATATTTCCCAATAGCCACACAAAATATGATCAAGGTGTGATTACAACCCACACTCGCCACCTGGGTGGATATCCTAAGTTTTGGCCACTAAGTACCTCAGTCAAAGTGCGACATTTAGATTTTCAGCCTTAGAAATGGGTCATGAGTTGGATGCCCTCATAAGAGTTGGGTGATTCAAAGAGGGATGTGTAGAACAACCGGACCTCAGCCTTCAACCCTTCATGAGTATCTCCCTGCCTTATGGTGTAGGAACACTTGATTTGGAGGATTTGAAAGTTCCCTATTTCTCAACTTCTATTGCTTGAATATGTGAGAACTTGATAATGAGGGGTTATTTGGATGTCTACCCCCAAGATCCTACCTAGACTAAAAAAATTATTTTGGCACCTCCTGTGGAGGAAACTTTAGTGGGTTTTTAGAAAATATTTAGATGTGTTGGGTTGAGAGATTGGGGTCATGGACCAACCTCGTTTGAATTAATTGGGTGTGGATAATTTCCAAAGAAATAGTCGGATCTTTCGAAATTCCTTTGGAGAAAACCTACTTCAACCTCCACTATTCTAATAGAAATTATGTGTGTGTGAGGAGTGGCTTTGTGTGCAATAAAGTGAAAAGTGTGACAAGATTTTAATAAGTTAAGTGTGAGATTGCAACATGTGTAATTCTTGTGGTCCTTGCAAATGTTCTTTACCTAACTTACTATGTGTCTTTGGTACAACCTTGTGAAATATTTAAATCCTTAAAGAACTAGCAATATGGACATATCGATACTTACAAATCCTTTAAACTCCCTAAAATGGTGTCTATACTAAGAAAGATTTGAAACTATCCTAGATTTGTAAACATGTGGGCATGTATGGGCCCATTACTTTGATCTTTAACCTTCCCTAGATTGTGATCTAAACTAAGAAAGCATTTAGAAACTATACTAAGTTTGCAAACATGTGGGCATGTATGGGCCCTTACAAAGATTTAAGATGATTTCAAAAACTAAGAGGAACCATAGGGAGGCTTTTGTCCTCTCCCGGATATTTTTTAAGGGAGATGAAATTTCCTTTTAACCACCTTTCTGATTCTAGAGATCACACTAGGGTGTGGGGGAAGTGCATACTTGATAGTCCCAATTTAAGTGACGGTGTATGAAAAGAAATGACTTCAACTTAAAATTTTACAAGCCAAATGAGCCATCCATGTGGAAACAAAGCAAAAGAGGAGAATAGTGATTCTTTTTGTCTGCTAAGTGCCTATGTTAGCTAACCTTTCTTATGAGAAATGACTCTAAGTGGAGTGTAGTTTCCTTACAAAGTGCATGAAAATAAAAATCTGAAGGCTAGGGATCCTCAAACCATTCATAAAAACCCTTACAATTTTGAAAAAATGGACTTATGCGCGGGTTACAGTTCTGACAAGCGCACAAAGGATGCACAATGCATAGAATGCGCAGAGTAATGAAGCTTGTTTCATGCATAGTGCACAGAGTTCGTGTCTATGGTCCTGAAAAGACACACACTTCCTATCATGTGTCGAAGGAGAAATTTCCAAGTGAAATACTCCTTCCTCAGCTTTGAATTTTGACTTTGGCAAGTTGGGCTAGGCCGGTTTTGGTACATTTAAGTCAAAATAATCAAATGAAGTGCTCTCAAGGCTAAAATAGGGGGGAATTTGATAATGATCCCTAGTATGGTTGCCAATCTATTGTGTTGGTTTTTTCACTTGGGTGAGAGAAAAAAGCAACACTTGCATGTTTAGATAAGCCTGCTAAAGAAGTTTGTGAGTGGGTTAGAGAAATCAAACACACATGAAAACAAAGAAATACCACTAAAAACAACTAACAAATAAATGTTAGAAAACTTGATTAACTTAGAACCATGAAAATCAAACAATGACCAACATATTGCTACCAATGGATCAATAGATTAGTAGGAAAAACACCGTAGAGAAAGGCTAGGACTTATGAGTCCCCTCTTCCTCCTTGGGAAGGCTCTTGATTTTCCTAATTGAGATCTCTTCTCTCCTTACAATGTAAGAATAGACAAATGGTGAAGAAAAAAAATGCCTATTCCCTCAAGAGGTGAGTTGAATGGCCTATTGCAATGGTGCTTGAAGGCTTCAAAGAGAAAAGATGATTCTCAAGTAAGAATTCTTGCAGCGTAACAATACCTTGAATATCTTGGTTTCTTAGCACACCCATGGCTCTTATTTATAACATCCATTCATGGAAAAATGTAATTGGTTCATAGTGTTAACAAGGGGCCTTTTAGGGCACCCTCTAGCCCTTGACCAGCCTCCAAGATAGATTTTTCTCAGATATGAGTGTCAAACGTGTTGGGTTTCGGACTAGAAGTGGTTGAGGGGCCAACAAGATCCATAAATGAGTCATTCATAGAAGTGCACAGATTTTCTCGTAGACAGTCGTGCATTTTGCGCATAGTGTGCGTTGAGGGTTGTGTTGGCCCACGCACACTGTGCATTGTGCACGCGCTTCCTTTGGTGAATTTGCACACTTTAATTTTTGACCCAATTATATAGTTTTTTACCTTTTTATGGGCTTTGGTGTTGTAGGTGGACTAATTATTGTTGGCATTGATGTGTTTCTTCAACCATTGTGTGCAATGTTGCAGATGATTTTTCGGTAATAACATACATGATCCCTGAAAAATTGGTTAAAGATGGTGTTGAAAACAATGAAATCTCATTTTTCATGATTCTTTAATTGCAATCATAACAATTGACTGTGTGAGGTACTTATGAGTACACTGCAAAATCTTCTAGTGAGTTGGTAGCACATACAGTTGTCTTTAACTTGACATTTAAACAGATGGATGATGACAAAGAGAACCTTTTGTACAACTGATTGGTGACATGTCAAGTTAATGATTTAAGGATCAAAGGTGTGACTCAAAAAAAAAACCAAAGTGATTATTTTTAACCCTTAAAATTATATGTGCTAACATTTGGCTCCACAGAGGATGGCATGCTCCCTATGAGCTAACAAGAACATGCAGTTCCAATGCCTTATCCATTCCATCTTTGCAATTTGTACTCTGTCAATGCCTTAAGAGCACCTCTGATCATTTATTGAAAACTGAAAACACTCACTGAAAACCAAATTATTGCATAGAAAGATTATTTATATACATAATCCTACTCTAAACTACCCAGTTGAATGACTTTCCTCAATTGAAGTCATACTTCCAATGCGGCCAGGTGAGTATTAAACTAATGAAAATAACTCCTTCCATGTAACTGTTCGAAAGAATCTTCAAGTGATATGAAGCTTGCAGAAAGAGGTTAATAATCAATGGATACTTACAACTATGATCTGAAATCATACCAATAGTTGGATCATAAGAAAACTTTGAAAAATATAAATCTATGTAAAAATCCACGGAATCATGAAACTTATGGCAAGACATTTCTAGTTGGTTAAGAAAACCATTTTGCTCCTCTGTGAAGGTTGATTCATCAATAAAATTATGGTCCTCATATACATCATAGCTACTCATGTGTTCTTTGATGTCTTTTGTAAGTTCGGGTACAAAAATAATAGACATTTCCTCATTGATCCTTGGAGTTTTCTGTTTATCAATAAGTGATAAAGAGAATTCCAACTGCTACTGCAATTCTTCCTTATCTTCTTCACTATCATATACTTGTTGGTTGATAATAAGATCTGTATGTGATTTAGTAAAGATATTCTCTTCATCGTTAGAGTATTCATCAAGGATAGGTTGATATTTGTCAACATTTGCGACAAGAATCTCATCAGAGGAATGGTTTTTATAGAAATTTGTTACAAGGACAAATGCATCTATTGCATTGCTGCCATTTTCTTCATCATAAGAGAAGTCAACAAAATCTACCTTCAACAATGGAAAACTAGGAAAGGAAAGATATGAGTTTTCCTTGATTTCTTCAACATAAACATTTATTTCAACCTTATAATCTTAATAAACACTTACTATATGTTGAATATCCTTTTCAAACTCCTCACAACAATTCTCAAATAGAAATTTAGATGAAAAATACCTTTTATAGTGCTCCTTAAAAGATGAGTGAAATTCCTTCAATGATGAAATGCTAGAATGAGGTAGTGAGAAATACCATTGACGTGCATCACCATCTAATGAATGCATGAACATTTTCATCAATACATCCTCATGATAAAAATCCAATTGATACATGCATTGATGAAAATTAAAGAGATGTTGTGCAGGATTATCCTCCATCCTTTCTCTGAATATAGGTAGAAAATCTCCCCATTCTAATATATGAGGTAACGTATGTGGGAAATTAGGAATTGCAGAAAATTTAAGAGGTGCAAACCTTTGAGCAAAAAAAACAGTAAATTCCTTTGAAATTTTGAAATTATGGAGTCTCCACTAAATATGTCCTTCATGGAGTCGTTAGGTGAATGATGTAGTATGTACTATGTCAATGGCCTTTGTTCATCATCAAAGACTGAATCTAAGCTTGTCATTCTCCCAGGGAAAATCTTCAACTTCATCCCTAGCAACGACGCCAAAAATGTTAGCATTGAGAATCATCCTCAGAATGTTAGAGGATAATCCAAGTACCCATTTGATTTAAATGATTAAAAAAGGTTATACTTGGTGGATCAACAAGAGAAGAGTAAAAGGGAGGGCATCACACACCTTTCAAATACATTATATTGGGCATGGATTCATCACATTCTGCAGATCACAGGAAATCAGGTTGTCTACAAGACAAAAGGCTTATGCAAAGATGGGTAGAAGAATAGAAGGTAAACAAAAAGAAGAATATCCACATAACAAAGATCCTTTCTGTAAGATATATTAAAGATTTTTGAACAATAATCAACGATTAACAGAAAATTACCACAAATCCTTTGCAGCTCATGAATCCATTAACCAAAGGCATCTTTTGATCTTCAAAATCTATAAATATTACTCAAGAAAGATGATAAGAAAGAATGGAAACAAGAAAAAAAAAATCTTGTATCACAACTCTCATGAATCTCTAATGGCATAAATGCCTACAACACATCCCCTTAGGCTTACAAATGAGCAACTCAACTACTCTTATAGCTCTCTCCTCTCTTGGATCATGAGTCCAACCCTTTCTTTCTCAAAATCCCTTTCATTTATAGTGAATGATATTTTTATACCCTAAGGAGGTCGAAACCAAGGAGATACATAGGATCCTCCTCCATTTATGAGTCTTGTTACAAAAGATTCCAACAAAAACCTAACAAATTCCTATTTTTCGGGATCTTTCCTACTGTGATAAATTCCTTTTGAAATAGGTCATTCTACTTGATCTGGAGATGGAGCACATGTCCCTCATGTCCAATTAAATCCTAGGAGACAATTTGAACCTTCCCTGACAGTTGGCATATCTCCCATAGCTCAAATTTGTCAGACTATTAGAGTTCGCAACGCCTGTGACAACATGCCCTATGAACTTTCCTATAGATGATTTTTCTAGCTTTTCTCCAAACATACGAAGTGGGTAAGGCTGAAATTTTTTTCAGCAAGTCAAAAACACCATGTTTTTCCTCCATACCAAATTTCAAAGGAACCCAGATGGTCATGAAAAAGTTACAAGCAAAACAATCCTATGTTGTGTGCTAATTGCTTGCAAACTGTCATAAATTACCTGTTCACAACATCGGTGTTGCGGACTTTCCTGTAGCAACCTATCTCACTTGCCAATGTTTTAACACCTCCCAAAACTGTCTCAAGTGTCCCAAAATGTTGTAACAACTTCATAATATTGGTACATGAATAGAATAAAACATTCAAATAACTAATCATGGTTTAAAAACATAGACATCCTCAAAAGTTATAAAAATGCATAATTGTTGGCCCTTGACCAAGTTTTCAAGAATACTTAGTCATATTTTACCATTTTTGGGACAGCGATAGCTTGCCAAAGATGGAGCGCAACGCAAAGCAGAAATTAGGGAAACTAGACCTATTTTTGGGTCCCTTTAGGGTTTTGGGTTGATGTAACAAGAAAGGGATGTCGGCCCATGGGTTTACCCATGCTTAGGCCCATTTTGTAATCTATAAGTAGATACTTAGGCAATGTAAGTAGAGGATGGTAGTACATCTATGTGATGTATAGCTAAAGGCTTAGTGCTAGTAACTGGATCTATGTGATCGGATGTATATTGCAAGTGCTCTGTGCATGATTGTAAGGAGATTGAAAATCTTAGTGCAAGTTGTTGTAGTTTTGTGCTGAGGTGCAAGGAAGAAGGATCTATCGAGTTGCGCAGATCTGTTGTCCTGTGTGAAGTAATGGTCATTGAAGCTCTGTGTTGTAACCGCTTAACCGAGATAATATAAAGAATAATACTTTGTGGATGTAGCCCCAGGGTGGGGGTGAACCACGGTAACTTTGTGCATAGTGCTCTATTCTTCGACCTAATGTGTTTATCTCCTTCTTGGATAAGTGCTTGATGTGATTAAATAGATTTAGTTATGCTTTGTGCTTCTGAGATAGGACTGAATGTTAGACCTGATATATAATATGCTTAGTGTCTGATCTGGTGAATCCAATCTATCTTGTTGTATCTAAGTGCTAAATCTTATTGAATCTAATTATATATTGTGACACTCTGTGTTATTTGCGGAGTGTTGTAAGGGTTGAATATTGATGGATAAACCATGCTAGATAATTGCTAAGTGTTATAATCACAGATCTGTCTCCCAGCTAAGGTTGCAGACATCTGAGTCCTGCAACCACCCTTGCCTCTACCTCAATTGAGACTTCATCTGCTTTGCAAGTGTTTCCGAAAGGGCCAGTAGTTAGGGTTTGTTGGTGCACTCTTGAGCATGAACCCTGGGTCTGCCTTTGTGCCAACAAATGGTTCCATTGTCAGGACTGAAACTGTGATTGATGGGAACTAAAGAAGAAGAAGCTTTGTGAAAAATAAGCTCTGAATCATATCATATCTGAAGAAAGGAAAATTAGATATGAAGAAAAGAAGCAAGATCTGAACACTATGTGCTCTAAGAAAAGTAAAAGTGGAAATTTTTGAAAGAAAGAGGTCAGATCTGCAAAAAAGAGGTAAGATCTGTAAACTATGTGCTATGATAAAGGTAAGAATAGTTAAAAGTCTTAGATTTGAAAACTTTGTGCTCTATATAGGTAAGATAAGTTGAATTTTTTTGTTTCTGAAGCATGAATTTAGGTACGTTTGATAGATTTTGTCCTAGCCTGAAAACTAGGGCATTGTTAGATGGAAGAAAATTTGATAGATCTAATAAGAATAATGATAGATATGTTATACCTATGCATAGAAAGAATGTTTGGACTAATAGATGGATGCAGGATCCTAGAAAAAAAAAATTGCAGGCTAACTACCATGACCCTAGTGAGAAGTACAGAAGAGGTTGGGGTCATTTAAAGAAAGAGAGGATTAACCCTATGTTACAATTGAAGAAAACCAAGACATCTAGCTAAGGAGTGCCCTGGTGGAAGAATGAGTTGTCTCTGTTGCAAGGCTTTGGACCATTGATCTGAAAATAGAAGGCTGACTTGTTATGCTATGCAAGCACCCTCTACTTCATTAAATAAACTTTACAGGACCTTGCTTCATGTGTTAAAATATACAAAATAAAATTATGTGTTAAGTTCATGCTTCTTCTTTTAACTGTTCATGTCTAAGGAAATGTTCTTTTAAATGGTTAAATATGTACTTTAAATAAATACACAGCAACATAAATTGCAGCAAATAAACCATCAAACTCACAACAAGAACAACATGATAAAGGAGTTCACCCCTCTCCAGGCTACATCTCCTTGAGCCTCCATCAATGGACTTGGCTCCCTGGGATTAATTTGTCAAAAGTTATTTTACAAGATGCTTCTCAAATCCAATGGAAAAATAGACTGTACCATTGGGATCATAACACATAAAAACCCCAAAAATGATTAATAAAACTCTGAAAACGGATCATGGCTCATCCGGGCATGACCTCTTCTACATGTGGCCATAAGCTTCACTGAGCTTCTCTTCGGCAAAAACACCTGTAAAAGTCTTCAAAAGCCTCTGAAAACTGTCCCAATGTGTTCAGAGCATAACAATTAGCCAAAAATGACTATTCAGTCATAGAAAATAAACCTTAACTCACCAAAACATGTCCTCAATCAATGAGGGCTTCAAGCTCCCTAGAGCTTCTTGAGACTTCAATGGTGAAAAAACTGCATAATAAGTCTTCAAATGGCTGTGAAAATAGTTCCAATGGATGCAGGACATCCAAAAACCCCTAGTTGGGCTTTTACGGCACCTCAATCGGCCAAAAAATGAAGAAGATAGGCCTCTTGCCATTTTCTTCCTTCAAGCTTGTTGTCTCTGGTTCGCCAAAATGCACCTCTGTGTGCTTCAACCCAGAACACGCTCCAAAACGTGTGTTTAAACCCAGCACACACGCATAACCAAAAAACATTCCAAAATATAGGACGGTTATGGGCACGCAAGCCCCTAACCGCCAAGACCACGGGCACATGAGTACCATACGACCACGCGCAAAATAGGAAAAGGGCTGAGTTTACATTGGCGAATAAATATCCAACAAGTGTCGGCATATGGTTGTATAACTGTTTCAAAAACCGAATCCAAAACCCCACGTGCATATGTAAGGTCATATGTGAATGCACGCGACCGGGGCTAACCGTTTTAAAATGTACCAAACCCACGCAAATGAGACGTTGGTCATATGCTATTGTGTATGTGACCGGGGCTAGCTCCATTTATAATATGCGCACCCAAACTCCAATGGTCGGTCACATTAAAACACACATAAAATCGAGGGTTGTGACTCTGGTTATAATACATGTGCACACTTTGAACTGTGGTCATGTGGATTAAAATGTATGCAACTGGGGCTGGGGCTAAGCCCCAGCTCGGACGCGCCCCAAACCACACTTCAATACAATTGAAATATAATTAAAACCATAAACTATACAAGGACCACTGTGTGGGCTAGTGGTAGCCCACACACTACCAAAGCGCAGAGCCATAGGGGACCTAGCCATAGGGGAGGTCTGGGTTCAACCCCCACGGACTTCATACAGTTTTAAACAACAAACCATAGCCAATAACGGGGTGCCACGTGGCAGCCCATGACTGGGCCACGTGGCACCAAAACATTTGCCAAAATAATGCCACGTGTCATCAAATGATTCACCCAAATCTACCAATAGATGATTGCCATGTCACCAACTACCATGTCAGCGTACATCATGCCACGTCATTAGTATGGACTCTGCCACGTCAGCCTGTACGGACTGTATAGTCAGCGTCCATTTTTTTTACCTGTTTGACGATTCGAATAGATCGCGATATCTCTCGCTCCTGACATCCATTTGAGACGAAATGAGTTGTGTTGGGTTCATGATGATGAGGGCTATGCACCCATTTGTTTTGAGGCAATTCCGAGAACATTGAGTTTTGAGCTAAAATTTGACCCCTAGTCTAGATTTTGATCACGCCTT